>JAECUM010033436.1:0-10955 GCA_016617855.1 Megalonaias nervosa
GCTATTACTGATCGTTGCATAAGTATTTCTGTTTCTAATTATGCGAGTGTGTTATTTGGATTTATAACGTAGCTGTAACAATATTTCAGTCATATCGCAAAGATGACTGCAGTGTGGAAGATTATTGTGATGTCTAGCACTGGGGCATCATGCCCCAGACATGTAAGTAGTATAGTGGGATACCCTAGCGACAATGGGAAAATACATTACGGGACCCTACTTTGTACCCTGGCGACAAGGGGAAGAATATATTACGGGACCCTACTTTGTACCCTAGCGACAATGGGAAAACACATTACGGGACCCTACTTTGTACGCTGGCGACAAGGGGAATTTAACACGGGGAATTTTAACATGAGTGGGACTATAGAGCGACAAGGGATTGGGACTGTCTAGCGACAAGGGATTGGGACTGTCTAACGACAAAAAATATTGGGTTTGTATAACGACAATAGGAATGGAACAGGTAGGGTGACGTCACGGTACTGGACACTTGCAACAATGTGGCAAGAACCGTGACGTCATGCCACCTGTTTTTTTCTATACAAACTTGTATGCATGCACGTTCGATGCGATAGATTGATGAAGTCTTGGCTCAAATTCATGCCAGTGATTTTGAAGATGAGATGAGTGAACCAGAATCCAGACCCGGAGAGTCTACGCCAAGTCAAAGTCCATCACCATCAGTAAATCCTGAAAAGTACTACCACATTCGAGAGATGGAAAAACGCTCCTCTAGAAAATTTAGAACCACGACCTACACGTACAAGGTGAAGTTTAAAGATTTCAAGTCCGACGTACCGTTGGAGAAAGCAGAAGGGTTCATCACCGATGTGTGGGATTCTTTGTTGACCACACTGAAACGGCAATGTGAAGCCAAAGAAGACGATCGCTTGAGACTTTCCGTTCATTACGACAGTTTGAAGTCCCCCGTTTGGATCGAGTTTAGCAGCCCGACAGAACTGACGCCTTCCAAAGTCATGGACAAGATTCAACACGTGCAACAATCCAACGACAAGTTTCACATCACCAATGAAAAAGCGACATTGTTCATGACCCATGTTTCTCTTCCATAAGGAACCGGGCCGGAAAAAGGTGTTATTGGTTAATGACCATCGCAACACCAAAACGAGCCTCGTCCGAATTAACAACCCTCAAGACCAGATGTGTTTAACCCGTGCCATCGTGTTGGGACCGAGCCAAACAACGCAAAGAAGCAGAACTCCTGTTACAGCAAGCGGGGATATCCAAAGACACCGCTTGTGGGATTCCTGAAATGCAAAAATTGCAAGACGTCTTGGCTCCACGTTACACCTTGAAAGTGTACCCTCAAGAAGTGTGCGGACCTCTGTTGTTTCGAGGCAAAGATTTCAAAGACGGAAAATACATTCACGTCTATTATCATGAACATTTCGATGGCATCACCAGTATCACTGCATTCCTAGGATATTGTTATTACTGTGAGAAATGTGACTATGGCTATAACAATCGAGAGCAACACAAGCATTGTGGATCGAAATGTGAGGGATGTTTAGCCTCTAAACCTTGTCTTGACAAAGGACAAAATCAAGTGCATTGCCCAGCTTGTCAGCGCACTTTTGTCAGCCCAACCTGTTACCAACAACATCTGAAGACGCAAACTTCACAGCAGAAATGTGCTAATCAGCTGCTGCAATTGTGCCCTACGTGTGGACAAGGCATACGTACCAATAATACCAAGGCGCACGAATGTTCAGGAAAGAAACGATGTCACAATTGTCACCAAATCGTGGACTTGGAACTCCAATGCTACATTCAAAAATACCAGTCCAAACATGAAGAGGAAGAAAATGACCAGAAGAAGAAAGGCAATTTCATCATTTTCGATTTCGAATTCATGCAAGACACTGGCATTCAAATCCCTAATTTCTGCGTGGCTCACCGAACGTGCGAGAAATGCATCCAAGAGCCTATCTTTACTCATTGCCCTCACTGGAGCAAGATTCCTGGAGGACGTGAAAAAGCTTTCAGGGACCAAACACGCTGGCCGATCTCGCCCAATGGATCTTAGACCCTATCGACGAGATGTGGAGCCAAGAAGACATCGAACGTTACGGAGATTTTCATCGCAATGCCACGGTGATGGCTCACAATTTCTCGGGATGCGATGGACAATTTCTTCTCAGATACTATACGGTACAAGGCACCGAACACCCTAAAGTGACTTTGAACGGAGCCAAAATCATTTCCATGCAAGTGGGCCAAGTGCAGTTTAAAGATTCGATGAGTTACTTGGCAATGCCTTTGAGTTGCATGCCTAAAACGTTTGGAATGACAGAAATGGCCAAAGGATATTTCCGCACTTTTTCAATACCAAGCCAATCAACACGCCGTTCTGCCCCATTTGCCTGAGGCTCGCTACTACGACCCCGACAACATGCGTACCGAACAACGAGAAGCTTTCTACGCTTGGTACCAGACTCACGCCTCTAACCCCTTCGACTTTCAGGAAGAAATGTTAAAATATTGTCGTTCCGACGTGGACATTTTACGGCGTTGCTGTGGAAAATTTCGAGAACTGTTCATGGAGCACGGAGGGATCGATCCTTTGAAAGAAGCTTGCACCATTGCCAAAGCGTGTTCCTTAGTGTACAGTCAACGATTCATGCCCGAAAACACCCTGGCTGTCATAAGCGCTCAAACGAGGAACTTTGTCAAACGTCAATACTCTGTCAAAGCCCTACGCTGGCTACATTACTTGTGCGACAAGGAAGACAAATGGATCAAACATGCTCGCAACGTAGGAGGCGAAACGACCATCGGAACGTATTCGGTGGATGGCTGGGACTTAGAAAACCCTGAGAACGTGCACGAGTTTAACGGGTGCTTATTTCTCGCACGTTCCATCTGTTATTCTGAACGTGACACTACAAATTAGTTTTGACAACGGACTATGGAAGACTTGTACCAGGCTACTTGTCAGCGGTGATTGAAGTTAGAAGAACAAGGATATCAAGTGGTAGAAATGTGAGAACACGAGCACGATCACCGATTGAAAACCGATCCCGAGTCTAAGCGCATCGTGGAAAGTTACAAGCTGGTAGACCCACTGAATCCGAGGGACAGTTTGTACGGAGGACGGACGAATGCCACATATTAGCTGTATCAAGCCGACTAGGAGAAAGGAGAAGAAATCAAATACCTGGATGTGTGTTCTCTGTATCCGTACGTGTGCAAATATTGTCACTTTCCCGCAGGGCACCCACAATTGCTGACGGAACACATTGACGTGGACAATATTCGACAATACGAAGGATTGATCAAGTGTAAAGTCTTGCCTCCCACGAACTTGTACCATCCTGTTTTACCACATCATTGCCAAGGAAAACTGATGTTTCCCTTGTGTCGTACTTGTGCTGAAACGTGCAACCAAGACCACCCTTGTCAGCACACTCAGGAAGAACGAGCCTTGACGGGAACGTGGGTCAGCGTGGAATTGTTTAAAGCTCTGGACTTGGGATACCAACTGTTAGAAGTGTACGAAATTTACCACTTTCCCAAGACAGAAAAATACCACAAGGGTGACGAGACTCAGAAAGGCATTTTTGCAGACTACGTGAATGCCTTTTTGAAACTGAAACAAGAAGCCAGCGGCTATCCTTCCTGCTGCCACACTCCCGAAGACCAAACAAAATTCAAAGACAAATACTGGAGCAGGAAGGGATCACTTTAGACCACGTCGAGAAAAACGAAGGAAGGCGATCGTTTGCCAAAGTGATGTTAAATTGCTTGTGGGGCAAAATGGCACAACGACCGTGTTTACCCAAGACGGAGTATTTGACAGAACCTTCCCGCTACTTCCAGATGATTCACAAAAAAAAACCAGATACATGAAACACGTGGACGTCGTTCGTGAGGACTTGATCTTAGTCAATTACGAAGAAGAATTGGACTTTGTAGAAGCCGACGAATTTGGAAATGTCATCATTGCGGATTCCGTAACAGTCGACTGGTGAACCTTGGCGTCTTGAAAGAAGCCTTGCAGTCTGGACAGGATGGAAATTCTAAAGTGACCACCCATGAACCGCACAAGATTGTACGGTTACCCACACACCAAATCGTCAGCCGACCCTTGGAAAAAGTCTATCAAATTGTGTACCAGAAGAGAGTACGTCTTCCCAACCACTTCACTTTACCGTACGGTTACGTCGATATTGGCCAGGATATAAAAAAGAATAACGTCCAAGACCGATAGTTCATTGTCCCTACCAAAACCAAACGAGAAAGATAAATCCTTTCAAACAGACACAGTTCAAGTTCGATGATGTTCAAGTGGAGTGCGATGCTGTGCCTTGCGATTGCTGGGATGCCGTACGCTGTGACCTCAGCGATTCAGTATCTCATCATGGGAACTTTGCTATGACTAGACCTACCATGGAAAGTGATGCTGTGCTTGTCAAACCTGACGGATGCGAAAGCGATGCCACTCGTCATCGTACACCTCTTCATTTTACTGGTTTTCATGGTGGATGTCATCATTATGAAACCATACGGCTACCACCCTACGGATGTCATCCAAAACTAAGCAAACTCCTGCATAGTTCACCTTACCATCATCGAAATGAACCTGAGAAAGATGAATATTCGTTCCCTGTGCGTTCGCTTGAATACTGCGACTATGAAAGTCGATTCGAAACCTTCCGAAGAAAATGGCCAAAATATCTGGCAGAACCTACCCCCGAAGAATTAGCTAGAGCTGGCGAAAGGGATAAAATCAAGTGCTTCAGTTGCGGCGTGACACTTCACGAGTGGGAGAAGAAAGATTGTGCTTACCTGGAACATCCTCGATGGTCTCCGGATTGTCACTAACTACCTTTAGTGGGACCTCGTCATTGAAGTGGCCTATCATGTCGTTTAAGAAACCAGCTTGGCTAGGAGTCAAACGACGGACATCACCTAGACAAGTATTTAAACCCCATGTAAAAAATAATATTCAAAGATTACCAAGCAAATTGCAAGAGAAGATCTACAAGGAAATTTGGCAGGGACTTATCAGAGCCAAATCTCAATGGGTTACTGTACAACTTTTATGTCGAGAAATTCACAAGAGGAAATTGACAAAAGTCAAAACACAAGTCGGATTTCTCTGAACCAAGGGTGCGTTCCTCCCAATATTCCGCTTTAGGCCATTTACATCAGAAGATTTTATTACCATTCTTGGCCGATTCCTGGAATGGCATTGGCCAGAAATTACTCACTACGCCCGTTACTTTCGCTCTAAGAGGTATAAAAATTGACTACCATGCCACAACCTTTATCATTCGTGATGCAACAGATTCCGTGGAAGGAAATCAATGACACTATTCAAACGGTAGAGGATTATCATTGCCTATTACGAGAACTGTGTCCATTGAATTGGGGTCGACGCGTGGTGTGTATCTTAGTGACTTGCTTTCTGGGATTTCGTTTATCGGCCGATTCTTTGTGGACTCTTTACGAACAGTACATACCACTCCAAAAAGCATGAAAGTGGTCGCTTTAAATGTACACGAGAGACTCATTCTGCTCAATGCTTTGCGCTTTCATCTTGATACTTCTCGACCTCTACAGGAAAGAAAGATTCGTGAACTTTTAGGTACTGCAGATGTGTACGACGATGTGTGTGTAGTTTGTGACTTACACCCTCATTGGAAAGATGTACGTGACTGGAATAGTTGGGGTTTCGAGGCTTGGACAAAAGAAGTGGCACACTATGCAAAAGATTGGTCATCCTAAACAACTTAAACGTTCAGTGAAAAATGTAACTTTTAAACCTGTGTTAATGATAGTACCAGAAGAAGAATCTCTCCCTTCAGGACGGGAGGGAACCGTCACTGACATCTCCGAAAGGCCATTCCGGGAGAAAACCTGTGTGACTGTGCCAAGGAGTGTAGAGACTCTAAGAACATTACACACTGTCCCTACGACACCACCACTTGATCACCACAAATGTTGTACAGAGACTTGTTTATATTCCACTATGGTCGTTTTGATGTGTCTTTTATTCATGTACTTAACCATTTGGCTTTTATGTAGTTTTGTGTTTCGTGTTGTTCACAATTAAAGATGACAATAAACGTCTTCTGAAAAAAGTATAAAAACTCTTGACTTGTCTGGCTTCCTGCCAAAAGTGACATTCTTTACATTACTACTATTATCATTACTTCTACTGTCTCTGCTCCCTCTTTCTCCAGTTTCAAAGTCATCGAAGAAACATTTAGATCGTGCTAGGTGGAAGGTCTTGCATCTTCTCCAGCCCTTTAACATTCTCAATGCCGGACCTGGAGGTTCAGGCAAAACCGAATTTGTCAAACGTTTGATCGAACATAAACATTATTTGATCGATCGTCCCCATCAACGCATCGTGTGGTGTTACAAAGAGTGGCAATCGGCGTGCAGCCTTCTGCGAGAAAGTCAAGGAGATTCCATTGTCTTTGTGGAAGGCATTCCTGGTGAGGACGATGGGATCCTGTCTGACCTTAGTCAAACTCATTTGGTTATTTTTGACGACATGTTAGGAAAAGACTAAAAAGAAATAAAACTCTGGTTTACGCGCAAAGGGCATCATCGTACTGCCAGTGTTATTTACATCACTCAAAATTTGTTTCAACAAAGTAAAGCACATTGCACCATTAGTCTACTTTACCCGTTGAGGGCATTCATTTGTTGCTAGGCAACAACCTAGCTGGAGACAAGGTTGTGGTTAATCCACTTGTAGCTGACAAGCCTTCTTTGGATCAGAAAGTTGATCCTATTGAAAAAGAAATCCCTGATTTATACCCAGCTTGTGCAGTTACCAGAGCTATGGCAAAGAAAGCTCTTGAGAATGATTTTGACAAGGAATGTATTCCTTTAGCTGACACATGTATTGGTCAGGCGTTTGATGAGGTCACTTTCACTTCTAATTTGGATCAATCAAAAGGTATTGATCATAGTGATCCTTTCTGAATACTCATTTTCTTTTATCTGATCAGGCTGACAAACGACAATCACTTGTCGTCGAACAGGAAAAAAATCATGAGATCTTCTGTTTGTTTCAGCGGGCCATTAGTGAAAATGAAGCAACTAAAGTACCTGTCTGTTACTTCATTAAAAATGGAGTTCTAATGAAAAAATGGAGACCTCCTGATATACCTGCTAGTGACGAGTGGTCAGTAAAATATAAAGGTTGTGGGTCCGCAACCTTACAGACAGGAAAGACTTTGTTTGGCCCATGAAACTCCTCTGCCTGGTCATTTAGGGATAAATAAAACGTATCACAAGATTTTGACTCACTTCTATTGGCCAAAAATAAAAAATGATGTGTGCAAGTTTTGTAGATCTTGTCATACTTGTCAAATGGTAGGAAAACCATATCAAAAGATACTTAAAGCTCATCTGTAACCAATTCCTACATTTGACGAACCATTCAGTAAAATAATGGTAGATTGTGTTGGTCCCTTACCAAAGACCAAGTCAGGCAACCAGTACTTGTTGACCATAATGTGTGCGTCAACAAGATTCCCAGAGGCAATTCCTTTGAGAAATATTAAAACCAAAAACATAGTAAAAGCTTTGATAAAGTTCTTTACTCAATTTGGCCTTCCCAAATTTGTCCAATTGGATCAAGGGTCAAATTTCATGTCTGGAATTTTCCAGCAAGCCATGCATGAATTGGGCATTCAACAGTTCAAATCATCTGCCTATCATCCTGAGAGCCAAGGGGCTTTGGAACGATTTCATCAAACTCTGAAACACATGATGAAGTCATATTGTTTTGACACAGGTAAAGACTGGGATGAAGGCATTCATTTACTTTTGTTTGCAGTTAGAGAGTCTGTTCAGGAATCTCTAGGATTCAGTCCCTCTGAACTGGCATTTGGACATACTGTGCGTGGACCTTTAAAGTTATTGAAAGAGAAACTTCTTTCAAATGAAGAAACAGAACTTAATCTTCTTGATTATGTCTTTGATTTCAAGTATAAATTGTCAAAGACTTGTGAGGTCGCAAGAGCATTTTTGCACTCTACTCAATCAAAGATGAAATTAAGATATGATAAAAACTCAAGGGATAGGAGTTTTCGATCTGGTGCTAGAGTTCTAGCTCTCTTGCACATTCCACAAAATCCTCTTCAGGCACAATATTATGGTCCATACACGGTTGAAAAGAAAATAAGTGATTTAAATTACATTATAAATACTCCTGATAGGCGAAAACAAAAGCAACTTTCCCACATCAATATGTTAAAGGAGTATGTCGAAAGAGATAGCCAGGTAAATCATACAATTAATTTAGTTCTACCTGTCCCACCAACTGAGGATTTGAATGAAGGAATTCAGTCGGATTCTACTGATCTTGGTACAACAAATCTTCGGAATTCGGAAGTTATGAAAAATCTAGACCAGAAACTTTCTCATTTACAACAACAAGAAAAAAGTGAACTTAAACAATTATTGTCTGAGTATGAGCACCTGTTTCCAGACGTACCTACAAGGACAAACAAAATTTTTCATGACGTTGAAATAGTAGATTCAAAACCCATGAAACAACACCCATATAGAATGAACACTCTCAAACAGGAATACTTGAAAAAGGAGATTCAGCATTTACTGGAAAATGATTTTATAGAGCCCAATAAGAGTGATTGGAGTTCACCGTGCATTTTTGTTCCGAAACCGGATAAAACTTTCCGAACGTGTACTGATTATAGGAAGGTGAACAGTGTGAAAAAACAGATTCATTTCCATTACCAAGAATCGATGACTGTATCGACAAAATTGGAAATGCCAAATACGTCACAAAATTCGACCTTCTGAAAGGATTTTGGCAAATTCCACTAACGGAAAGGGCAAAAGAAATTTCGGCATTTGTGACTCCAGATGGACTCTACCAATATAAAGTAATGCCATTCGGGATGAAGGGTCCTCCAAATACTTTTAAACGCCTTATGAATATGATTACCTCTGGTCTAGATAATTGTGATGCTTATATTGATGATGTCATCATCTACAACAACACCTGGAAAGAACATCTAGCCACGATTCGGAAGTTCTTCGACAGACTCACTGAAGCAAATTTGACTATTAATTTATCTAAAAGTGAGTTTTGCCGTGCTTGTGTTACATTTCTAGGACATATTGTGGGACATGGTCAAATTAAACCTATAGATGCTAAGGTCAAGGCTATCTCTGAATGTCCTGTGCCTGTCAGTAAAAAAACAGCTGATGAGATTTTTGGGTATGGCTGGGTACTATCGCAAATTTTGTTCTAATTTTTCTGATATTGTTGAACCTCTGACAAACTTGTTGAGAAAGAAATACAAGTTTCTTTGGACTGGAAACTGTCAAGAGGCTTTTGATAGGTTAAAGGCCATACTTAAAAGTGTACCACTTTTAACAGCTCCAGATTTCAGTCAACCATTCAAACTATCTGTGGATGCAAGTGATGTTTGGGTTGGAACAGTTTTGATTCAAGATGACAAAAATGGTGTATTACATCCAGTGTGTTATTTCTCTAAGAAGTTAAATAAACACCGAAGAAACTACTCAACAATCGAGAAGGAATGCTTGGCTTTAATACTGGCATTACAGCATTTTGAAGTTTACATCAGCTCGGCTCCTTCTGCGGTTGTTGTGTATAGTGGTCACAACTCCCTTACTTTCATCGACAGGATGAAAAATAAAAAAAATCAAAGACTATTGAGGTGGAGTTTATTTTTGCAAGAGTACAATCTTGACATCAGGCACAACAACGGAAAAGACAATTTAATTGCAGATGCACTTTCCCGTGTATAGAAATATCATTTTCATATACACCTTATATAATTCGTAAGAGTTCTTCTTATGTAAATTTTTTACCTCAAGTATAATTTACAGCTGGTAAAAAAGAAAGCTTTATTACATAAATCTTTCTTTTTTCTTTATGGGGAAAGTGTTACGACCATGGAGATTAATTACATGTGTGTTAAAATTTGAATTCTTTTTATTTCATTTTTGTATCATTAAATATAATTATTTTTATGATGATGATTATGTTCGCAGGGTCTGACATTTTGCTAGAAACATCGTGTTTATTTAGAACGTAAAAATGACTCGCATGAGTACGATTTTTGCATGTCGGTTTGTCGATTCAGGTAAACAGTCGGCAAAAGCTATGTAAATGATTGGTTGTGACCACAGTCATTTTTAATAATACTTGTTGACATTCTGTACTGCGATGGCGAGATTTCGAAATCGCCATGTGATCTTCGTGCGTGTACATGAAATGACGTTTTAGTTCGCCTTAAATACTCAGGTACCTGCGAAATAGTCAAGAGTCATATTTTAACACCTTGTAGAGCTGTTTTTAATACCTTGAGAAGAAGGTATTATTTTGTGCTGGAAAGAGTTGTTCGTTTATAAGTCTGTAGAACGACTGTAGAACGACATGTCTTTTGTTATGGATGATAGCTGTACTTCATCTACCTTTTAAATAATAATTATTTTCCCTGGAGAACTATACAAGTGGCTTTGGACAAAGACAATTAGTGAAATTAATTCTAAATTGGAACAGAACAGTACAAATTGTGATTCAAAGTGAAAATTATTGACACCTGTGTAAAACCTTCCTCTGACGTCATCATCCGCCATCTTGGAACGGAATTGAGATTGAGACTACTTCAATTAGAGCTGTTTATTTACAGGACTTATATCTTTATCACAATTCTTGGACAATGTTTTGGATTTTCTTCGCAAATCGTAAGTCCTATTTTATATTTTCACCTTTTCACCGCGTTTTCTAGGGAAACAAATTATTTTTGTTAAAACTTACAAAGCTTGTTGTCTTCGCTCTTTTCTTTATGTTACTTTAAACGAGCCGATACGTAATAAGTAGATACGATATGTTTTATGCATTCGTGTTCGGTTCTGTGGACAGTTTAGTGTGTTTTATGCATTCGCGCCCGTTTGTGTGGATAGTA
>JAECUM010033438.1:0-11830 GCA_016617855.1 Megalonaias nervosa
AAGTAATATGCTCTATGTGAAAACCATATATATACATGCACACAATCATTTCCTAACGATTATTTTTCATGCATTTGATATTGTATCTATATCGTATCTTAGTCAGATTTATTTACGTCTCGCTCCCTCTATGAATAGAAAAACGGTAAGTTTCTCTGCTTTCAACATATATTCAGTTAGGCTATATGTGCACATTGGTCTTGTCATTTAGTAATTCTGTTTCTCTTCTCGTAGAAATCCCTTAATTGGAAGCTTGGCTAAGGGTAGGACCTAATATTTATGTCAGTATTGACAGACATGGTACAAATAAAAATTTCTTTGGTCAAAATTGCGTTAGAGTTAAATTTCATCGAATCAGATTGCTAAATTCAGGACTTTAATGCACAAGTCTTGTCTTTAGTTTTCTTGGTGAAATCCAAGCCTATACATACTTGATATTCAAGCTTTCTTGCTAAGCTAATGATATTGTTGTTATTATTATTATTATTGTTGTTGTTGTTGTTGTTGTTCTTCTTCTTCTTCTTCTTCTTCTTATTATTATTATTATTATTATTATTATTATAAGTAGTAGTAGTGGTAGTAGTTATCAGTAGTTGTAGTAGAAGCTGCAGCAGTAGTAGTAATGTCGTCGTCATCATCGTCGTCGTTGTCGTCATATCATCATCATCATCACAATATGACTTTTCAATGGTTCTGTTTATCACGACATCATAATAAATAATTGGGGTATTATATGAAGCTTTCTCAGTATTGATATTCGTATCAGTTCCAATGGAACAACAAAGCAGGTGCGGAAGAGCAGTATTTTTTTTCTTCAACGTTCTGTTTTTCCTTCTCCGTGGATAAATATTCAACAGCAAAGAAAAAGATAACGTTTTTCATGATGTTATTTCGTTACATATTCTTTCTGCCAGATATACATTTTTTTTATGAAATTGGCACTGATTTATTTAAGTAATTAAAGACGTTTTCATCATGATTTGTATTGGACAGAAAGTAACGACTGTGTTTTGTACATATAAAGAAAATATTTTTCTTTTCTTTTTTCGTTTCTTTCGCTGTTGAGTATTTTAAAGAAACAGGTACATCTGTCATCCCCTTATCTTTGAAAGCATTATTGTACATTTTTTTGCTGTCTTGCATTGGGATTCGAACTTAATTGAGCATGAACGACTGCGATAGATTACGAGCAGATTTTACAAGAATTATGGGTACAGCAGTATGTCATAACGATAAAATAACTCCGAAACATCAGCAAATCGACTGGCTTTCTTTTGTATTAATTCCCTATCTCTATAAAGCATCACCCACACAGACAAGCAAAAATGATTTGAACCAGTCTATCATTATGTGTTTTGTCAAAACCGACGCTCAAGTCGTGTACCTTTTATGGGCTTTTATTGAGCGATGGAAATTTCTTATATCAATATATAAAAGCCACAACTATCTCTTGCATCTTTAGCTTTTTAGAGCTGTCAATAAGTATAGAAATGGATAATAAATAGTGACCGCCGAGTTTCAATGAGATTTCGTTAAGGTGGAATAAGAGCCGTTTTACGTTAAATTTGCCGGCGCGTAAAACATAACGGGAGTCATTTTTCTTTGTTCTCTTTGGCTCGGTCTCACTCGTGATCGTATATGCAAATTTCTGATACGATTTTAAAAAAGAAGCAATTTATCAGTTTCAGCGTATCTTATATGACTCTCCAAAATGATAAATATTCACATTCCTCGTGAAGAAATAAACCAACAGAACGGGTACCGTCATTGTTTAACATGAAAAGAATTTGCAAGCCCGTTCAAAGATGTATAAACGTTGGAGTGGAAATTTGAGAAAAAATACAATTTGCATGAAAATGCATTTTGGCTTATCTCTGTTGGTTACGGGTTTCGTGAGAGTTGTACATTGTTAACATTACAGCAATTAAATTAAGACACGGAAAAACACATATTCAAACGAATCATTTGGTTTTGTGGTTATTCATTTGTAGATGGAACAGATATTCGTAATTATTCGCAATTTTCGTATAATGAATTAATAGTAGAAACCACAAGTGAAAACATATCTGGTTTGTGATATCACGGTTTCAAAATTTGTTGCTCTTTAATCCATCTATTACCTATTGTCGTTTATTATGTGGCCTCTGTCTTACGTAAACAAAGGATGTAGGAACATTTCTGTTATGAACCAAAGGTTTTGTTTCTTTTATAATTCTTAATAATTTTTAATCTTTTTTTGAACAAAACAAAGTGCATGTATCCATAAAAAACAGCTGAATGTCACAATACGATACAAATGATATGTTATTTTTCATGAACGTCGATTTTGTTTTTACAACAATAAAGGAGAGATATGGAGTATCATCTTTGTAGTAGTAGTAGTAGTAGTAGTAGTAGTAGCAGCAGCAGCAGCAGCAACCGTAGTAGCAGTTATTGTAGCAGTAGTAGTAGAGGGTGTGTGTGTGTGTGTGTGTGTGTGTGTGTGTGTGTGTGTGTGTGTGATTTGGATTTTTAACGTAGCTTTAACAATTTTTCAGTCATATCGCTACGATGTTTGCAGTGTGACACTTTATAGTGATGTCTAGCACTGGGGCATCATGCCGCAGACACGTAGCATGATGTCCCACCAAGTCACATTATCCTGACACCAGGCGAACCAGTCCTAACACTAACCTCTTAATGCTGAGCGCCAAGCGAGGCAGCTGTTAGTACCATTTTTATAAGTCTTTGGTATGACTCTGCCAGGGTTCAAACCCGCGACCTCCCGCATCCGAGGCGGACGCTCTAACCACTAGGCCATCGGAGCGGTCTTCAGTAGTAGTAGTGTTAACAGCATCAGCAATATTAATGTTAATACCATTACTAGCAACAATCGTAGCAGCAGCATTAATACTAGCAGTAGTACTAGAAGTACTATCAGTATCAGCAGCAGTAATTGTTATAGTAAAAGTAGTAGCAGCAGTTTGGGAAGTACCAGTGGTTGTAGTAGTAGCAGCATCAGCAACATTATCATCATCATCAATAGTAGTAGTAGTAGCAGTAGTAGTAGTATCAGCAGCAGTAGTAGTAGTAGTGGTGGTGGTGGGAGTGGAAACAAACCTTCCCTTCTTGCCATTAATTAATGGACGGCATCGAGGACGAGAAAATGAGAATGAATGGTTCAGGGGTCATTTGATTTGTGTGATAAAAGATTAAAGTCATATATGTTAGCTTTCATATATTAGAATACCAGCATATGTAACGTTTTCAAAATATTAAATTACCAGTACATGTAACGTTTTCATATATTAGATTACCACTACATGTAACGTTTTCATATATTAGATTACCACTACATATATGATTTTATGGCGCTAAATAGCCTAACAGTGCTGATGCGTCGTAAAAATACAATCAATCAATCAATCAATCAACCACTACATATAAAATTTTAATGTATTTCATTACCAACACTTGTAACGTTTTCATATATTTGATTACCGGTACATGTAACGTTTTAAAATATTATATAGAAGAGCGCATATAACATATTCAAAAATTTCAGTACTAGCACATGTAATGTTTTGTGTACTAGATTACCACTACATGTAACGTTTTCATATACTAGATTACCACTTCATGTAACGTTTGCATATATTTCATTACCAGCACATGTAACGTTTTCATATATTAGATTACCAGCACACGTAACGTTTTCATATTTTAGATTACCAGCACACGTAACTGCTTTGAAACTTTTTTACTCAATGCCAGGATGTTATTGGACTTTCAAATCACACGGCACAGGCTTCCTCCATTTTATGATCAAAATAATCATTTAAGGTTTACGTACTTTTCATGCGCATTGTGTCTGCTCTTTCACAAATGGTTTACAAAACAACTAAATAAAATCCATATCAACTATATATTTTGGAGTTCAAAATCCTTTCTGTCGTTATATACTGCGTACACATTCATAAAAGGGAGTACATAGGTAATTAAGTTACATATTTTATCTAATTGTTCTAAATTAAGGTAAAAAGAAACTGTCACAGCCACTTATATAAACCGTATCTGTATTTTGAAAGAAATTATAAACCGGCATGAACAGCATGTAGACATGTTTGCTGCAGGGCGCTTTGATCTTTGGCAGGTGCTGATTATATATTTTGTACATTTTTGTCCAATATAAAATTGATACCATTATCAATCGTTCGTGTCAATGCTAATTTGAAATCGTACCGTTGAATATATGACACATTAATTCTAGGG
Organism: Megalonaias nervosa; assembly: GCA_016617855.1. NCBI lineage: Eukaryota > Metazoa > Mollusca > Bivalvia > Unionida > Unionidae > Megalonaias > Megalonaias nervosa. The sequence goes on from JAECUM010033438.1 coordinate 4,252, forward strand.
ATGATTAATTGAACTAAACTCTTTTTCCTTCTTCTTTTTTCTTCTTTTGTCTAAAATGTTCCAACATTCGTCTTTTATATTTTTTTGAAAAGTGGAGCACATAAAATAAATACCAAAATAAAGAGGTAAACATATTCAAGTTGAAAAGTCATTTTTAACATCATAACTAATCTTCGCCAGAGGGCGATCTGGATTATACGATTAAGACAAATATCTGTGAAAAAGAACAATGCACGTGACAATGTTATCAACGAGAATGTGACATTGCCTAAAGCAATTTATTTTCTTGTACTGGTTATCTAGTTGACACCAATTTCACAGGTTGAGGGGCATGGCATGTCCATGTTTCGGTTACTTTGTTTACTTTTGCCCAAAGCATTGTTTCATTGCAATAAATTCAATATTATGCCAAATTACCAGGACATATCTTGTTCACTTCGTGTAATTTACTGAATGACAATTTTATTAGCCTGTCACCAATCTTCTAGATAAAAAAATTATTTTCTTTTTGCTGGTGGGCAACTTGTATTGCATTAAACCAAGACACTACAAGGTGTTTCGCGTATCAGAGCCATCCGCAAATCAGTGAAATTCGTCCTGCTATCATCGGTGTAGTCAAGTCCCTTGGCACCTAAAACATTATTTCCAGTCTTCTAGCTGGCGAACAATAAATTGATTTGCAGCCGTTATAAGCAGGAGCCACGATAAAATAGAAGGAAATGATTTTTAAGCCACGTTTGGATTGGCAATCCGTATGCTTCGCGATTGACTGCATTAAACAGTCAGCGAGCGCTCTTCTCCCTCGAGATCCGTCAGGAAAGACTGGAAGGCGAACTTTAGAAGCAGATTATTCCTTAATTGGTGAGGACTAATGAAATAAAGGCCGAAGAAAAGGCTTCAAATAGAATTTAGCGTGCCGAGTGTCAAAGCAAAGAGACTTATCTGAGGCTCTTCTCCGTGTTTGGGTCTATTTTATTTATTTCATTTTCGCTAATTTCTGTCGCATTCTGTTCAAATTTGGAGACAAATTATATGCTCATCATGGGATGCGAGACATGGACAGAAAACAGAAGGGAAATTTGATTGCATCTGCCAAATTCAAGGGGTGGGGGATTTCTTACCAGATATTTTAGGACATGTGTAAAACCAGATACGTAGTTTATATATCTATTAAAATTACTCTTTGTACATGTTATAGAACGCGCATAAATATCTTCTTAGTTGAACTGCAATAACAAAAGAACGCATTCTGCTATTCCATGTATATTTTTATTGTCAGAAGCAGAAAGGAAACAGTCAAATAATGCAGGCATAATCATTTCATACCACTCAAATGAATTTGCATGTAACTTGGATACATCATTATAACATCTCTCATCAGTTTTTGTTCCAATTCTTTATACACTTTACCACGTGAATCAATAACATTTGTGATCCAAGCATTAGCATGTGTTATTGATGTCCAACGACTTTTTATTGTTGTATTCCACTTACCTGTTTTTGAAATGATATTCGTCATTCTTCTTCCTTTGTTCAAAGTGTAAATTGCATGCCAGTTATGAGGTCAGAATTTTCTACAAACAATGAAAGCATGTAGAAAATAAGGGAAACGGTTTAGAATGATATCACAGTCATATTTATCGTTAGAAAATAATGAAGTTAAATAATCTTACACCCATATATTTAGATTTAAATGTATGTATGAATGTATGTATGTATGTGTGTGTGTGTGTGTGTGTGTGTGTGTGTGTGTGTGTGCATGGCCAAATGATATTGAATGATTTTGCAGAAATAAGTGATAATATTTTAATATATAGAAATGCTACTGTATGTATTTCCTGACATATTAATTTACCTATGTATCAAAGAAATAGACCAAAAAGTTAAGCAAAATGAGAGAAAGAATATAAGATATGGTGAAAGAATTTAAAGTGTATATATAAAGAAAATAAATTAGATTTTTTTCTGTGTCTTGTTTGGTTTTCTTTTTGTATTTGCATTTATGATATACTCAGCGGAATGATAATACATACATACATATATACATGCATGCACGCACGCGCGCGCACGCACGCACACACGCACACACACATACATACATACATACATACATACGTACATATATACATACATACATACATACATACATACATACAAGCAGGAAGACTTATAGATGGCGAACGGCGATGTCGGAGAACCATGAATGCATCAGAGTGGAATTATTGTGGGTAAAACTGTTGTTGAAGTTCTCACTGTTTAATCAGTCTAAATTTCAAGCCGCATGGCCTTCGACAGTCAGACTTTTAAAATGATAATCTATGGATGTGATAGTGCGTAATGCGGGTGTTATGCAAGGGGCCGTCTTCTCTCCTCTATTATTCATAGCCGTGAGCAACGGATGACTTCGTCCTTCTCATGGACGGGAGGTCATTCTATTATATTTCTGAATCTTCTATTAGCCTGAGCATAACTCGGTGTAAATAGTTGAAAATATATCTCCCACTTCCTCCCAATTGAATATAATTATAACTGCGATAAACATCACCTTTCTGGGTAAATAAATCACCATCTCCATCGATTTCTTGTATTAAGAGTATATCAGATAATGTCCTGTTCCAAACAAACTGAGAAGTTCACGCCTGGTAGATAGAAATCAGACATTTCTTTTTTCCGTCCTTTAATTTGATGGATCCTAACACATCACATCCCAGTACATAATGAGAAGTAGATATGAGCCGTAAAAGATTTCTTGATATCTCGGGTTCGATCTTTTTCACCCTTAATCCGCCGGTCCGAACACCGTTATTAAAAAATCCAGGTAATAATTGGGTCTCGTATCATCCTTTTCAATCTCGAGAAATTGGGCAATTCAAGTCATTTTGCACGATAGATGAGACTAGAAAATAACCCACCCCTAATAAGTTTTTCTTCAGCTTTGGGCATCGCTAATGATAAAATGGAAAATTAAAGGAAGTTTTTAATCTAGACGAAGATAGTAGTTTATGATGAGAATTATGATTGGTTATGACAGTATTAGAAAATAGCATACATTCCTACGATAATCATTTTATAATGTAATAATGCATTATAGCACTGAATGTAGAGTGTAGTGGGGTGGGTGGAATCGAACAAAATACCCCCAAATGACTCTACACACATATCTACTCATACGTTGATGTCTCTTGTGATTATGGTGACTAATAAATATTTTAGACCAAACAAAACTGCAATCAAAAAACAAAACTTTATGAATATATCAACGTGTATTTAATAACAAATGACACCGATAAAGTTTACCAATCATACTGAGTCAATTTTTCCACATTCATTGCACTAAAAAAAGAATTCTTCACGTTTCAGGCTCAAAATAGTAGCATAATGGAGCTATAGGCGGGCACACACACACACGCACGCACACACACATGTATGTATGTATGTATGTATGTATGTATGTATCTATATCTATATCTATCTATCTATATATATATATATATATATATATATATATATATATATATATATATATATATATATATATATATATATATATATATATATATATATATATATATATATATATATATATATATATATATTGCACCTGGTGACTCTTCAACCCATTTGCTATTAGATATTTGTAATACGATTTGCTTGGACCTGGATTAGACCCATTAATTAGATATAAGTAAAGTATAGTGTTTGGCCCTCAAAATCGAGTTGTAACTTAGAAATATCGGTATTCAATGTATTTTACAGTCCTGCGTCCTGATTAGATTTTTAAAAAAATAATATACACATACATACATACATACATACATACATACATACATCGATTCGATTTTTGTTCGAATTATATTACATACATTTTACATAATCGTTGAGAATCCTAATAAGGCATGTGAAATTCCCAAATCGGATACTCGACAAATACTTGACTGGTGCCAAATAACTCTAAACCCAGATAAAACAGTCAATACTTATAGCACGAAAACATAAATTAAAATAATTAGCATGCATTATAGTGGCAATCAAGGGCATTTATGAAGTAACCCAACATATACATTTAGGCAGTATATTTTCCAGTGACGCCACCTGGCATGTACATGTTAAGTATTTCTCTAAAAATGCCTGGGAGAAACTTAATACTTCCAAGAAACTGAAACAAAGACTGGATTACATGCCCTTGGAAAGAATGTATAAATCTTATATATTTTCCTTGATTGTATCTGGAGTAACTATGCTATGTGATATAAAGACTCGTGGGAAAATTATAAAAAAAAACAAGTTTGGAAGTTATGAGAATAGTAACACGCACTAGAAAGAGTGCGTCCAGAACCCTACTGTGCGATGAAACAGGGTAGGAGAACATGAATTCTCGACATGAACTAATTACATTGCTTATAATACAGCATGGCTTTGCTGTAAAAATACTTCCAAGATGTAACTCGACACTTCTAGATGTAATTCGACACTTTGTAAGCACTGGGTCCTACATTACTCTACCATCCAATTCTATTCAGGTCCCTTCTCCGAAGAACAACTTTGTCTCAAGATTAATTTCTGCATTCCACAGTTTTAAATTGAAAAGCCGACGAAAATAATACGTAACCCGTCTATTCAAAAGTTCAATGCTTCCTTGAATTGGGATAAATATGTAAATCCTTCGTATTATCATATTGGTGATTATGTGATTCAAGCCCACTGTACGCGAATGAGAACCAAAGGTAGTTGTTTAAATAACAATTTATTCTTACGTCATCGTTACAGCAATAGGTAATGTACATGTGGACATAAGGAAATAGTTAAACATTTTCTTTTGGCATGTCAAACATGTACAGCTGTATAACATCAAACATATACAGCTGTATAACATCAAATATGTAGTACAGCTCCGGTGGCCTAAGTGGTTGGAGCGTCAGCTTCGGATGCATAAGGTCGCGTGTTCGAACCTTGGCCGAGTCATATTAAAAACTTATAAAAATGGTACTAGCAGCTGCCTCTCTTGGCGCTCAGCATTAAGAGGTTAGTGTTAGGACTGGTCTTTCTGGTGTCAGGATAATGTAACTGGCTGGGACACGATGGTGCATGCATGTGGCATGATGCCTCAGTTCTTGACATCACTATAAACTGTCACACTGCAGACATCGTAGCGATATGACTGGAAAATTGTTAAAGCTACGTTAAAAATCCAAATCAATCTCTCTCTCTCTCTCTCTCTCTCTCTCTCTCTCTCTCTCACACACACACACACACACACACACTCAAACATATACAGCTGAATAACATCAAACATATACAGCTGTATAACATCAAACATATACATATACTGCTGTATAACATCAAACATATACAGCTGTATAACATGATTTTTCCTTAAAATTACCAAATCGACTTACAAACAATTAAGACATTACTGTGCAGCACCTCCATGTACTCTGATGAAGTTAATACATAGATGATTTGTGCAATGCAAGCCTTCATAAAATCATCAAAACGCCTTTTAGACTAATACATGGATAGGTGCCCTGGGCGAACGAGTGGTCTAAAGCGTTCTCCTTTACCGGCTACTGTCATCTTACCTCTCTCCGCATAGGTTCGAGTCTCGTGCTAAGCCAATGAGGCCATGTGAAAAAGTTTACCAGTATCTGGTTGGTAGTTCTTAGGGGTTTTCCTAGCGAAATGTTAAAAAAAATGTAAATACCCGTAAACAGGTATCCTAAATGCCATTAATTTCGTGCCTCCATTATATAAATTAATGTTGTCGATGATATACCTATATTATATAAATTGTGATTTATCGTCTGCAACTACCAAATAAAATAGAATATGCTCGTACTGTTTTACAAGTCGTAGCTCCTCTTAAAGATCAATGGAAAAGGATGGGGACCCATAAGTGTCTATTGACTTTCTTTCTGATGAAATTCGATATATACTATATTGCTTTCTTTTACGCTTTACATGCCTGAGAGCACAAGAAGGCATGATGCATATTCTCTTGATGTCTACAAATAGTTGCATTGGTCTGTAACGTTCTTTCTATTTTAGTGCTGGTTCAACGTTGAAAATAAGGATGACGGGCTAATTTTGTACACCTGATGTTGTTTCAACTAGACTTCAAACAACATGTTACTGTTAAGAACTTCCATTCATCAATTCTTTGTTGGATACAAGATGCATCTGCAGGTTTTATCATTTAAATGTCAATACCTACACCACCATTCACAAGTATACAAGTTTATAGAGCACGATATAGACCTAAACATTTGAGCGGATTAATGTTCAGAGAAGAAAACTTTCTGATTCATAGTGAATTTATTTATTTATTTATTTATTTATTTATTTATTTATTTATTTATTTATTGTTTCTGAAGGACTGGTTCGTTCACTAACTTACTCAAGTCATTGCTTTTCACTGATAATTTCAAGCTTAAAATAAAATATTCTTATCTTGATTCAACGTAACGGATATTTTTTTTAATCCATACAATAAATACTTAGCTTTAAGTGAAACGCTTAAATCCTATTGCTTTTACTTCGAGTGAATTAATATATGAGAATAACATTTTCCAGCAGCTATGATTTTCTTTTCAAGTGTTCCGCAGAACGCCTTAGTTGTCTAAGCACCGTCCGAAGATCTTTCCAAATAAACCGTACATGTAAAGCATTAACAGAAATCTTTAAGAATCAATACGCTGTCGTAGACGCTGCAATACCCATGTTGCTACATTTTTACGAAGGTAAAATAATAAACCACAAACATTACAATTCTAGTACGTCTAGAATAAGAGCAACTTTATCTTCACAAACTTACCTGTTGTTGAATCATTGATATCTCAACTCTTGCAATATGGTGTATTCCGTGATTGTGATCAAAATTATTATTAAATCTGACAAATATAAACTATATAAAAACACAGAGCTCTAAACAAAGCTTTAAACTATAAATATGTACGACCCAGCACGCGGAAAAAAAGAACACCCCACCCCCACCCCACCCAAAACATGGTTGGGTTGATCGAGATAAAGGAAATGTTAGAGTTGATCGAGATTTTAATAAAATATTTGGGTTGATCGGGATATAATAATGTAGGGTTGATCGGGGAAACCCCTAGATAATGTTGTTAAGCTTTAGTAGATGCCGTTCATTCTGTTTTTGAAAACAGTTTCTTTTCACACATAAAAGAAAGAAAGGAAAAAGACAGAAGCTGACACTGGCGCTAATCTCAACGATTACTTAACGTTACGTAGAGCTCCTGAAAGCTTTTTGTATAATCCCTGCTTGTCTACATTCAGTGTTAATAACATTGAGTAGCTGAATCGTGGGTAAGTGGAGTTATAATTCCAAACTCCAATGGTACACTCCATTAGACAAAACAGCTGGTGTCACACTTACCTTTGTTTGCATTACCTGGCAAAACAAATGACGTTAATTGTCGTTTGGCAAATCTAGCTATGAAATGAATGTTGACTCTGGATTTTTGTAAATTTCTCCTGGTGAATTCTGCACATTCTCTCTCTCTCTCTCTCTCTCTCTCTCTCTCTCTCTCTCTCTCTCTCTCTCTCTCTCTCTCATATATAT
>JAECUM010033439.1:0-25922 GCA_016617855.1 Megalonaias nervosa
TCGAAGTATCTACAGAAATTTCGCTTATCTAACTTTGATTATTTTATAGGCTCACACACCCATGGATGAAATTGCAAACCTGGATGACTTATGGACTTTCGTACATGGTACGTTATTCAATGTCCTTACGTATAATATGAGTATACGCCCGTATTCATTGAGAAAAGAACTTATTGTTCACATTCATGCATTTCAATGATGGAGGTCTGTCTGAGAGAGGGGGACAAGACAGACAAAGGACGGTGCAGTATGTCTGAGAACTAAGTGCTTTCGAGATCTAAGGAAGCCTTTTCCAAGGCAAACGATACAAAGAAATAACAATCACAAACACGAAAGATAAAAATGATATATATTTTGAAAACCTATTGCGTTATTGAAATCAAAAGCAGAACTATAATCCTAATATATCTTAAGCAGTACAAAACTGTGTCATCGGAACTATTTACAATTTGACAAAGCGGGCATTTCAATTTAGCATTAATATTTGTCTTGTTTAACTTGCCTTCATGTTGCTTATTTAATACAATAATAAAAAGAGCACGTAACACGATACGACAATTATGCTGATGCATAACCACATGAAGGTTTGTCCCGGTAACATCTATTGAATAGTCATAATCCAAAAAATAAAGATATGCGCATCGAAAATTAACAATGTGATATGTGCGTATTGAAATGCCAAATATGTAGAAAAGATGATATATTATAATAAATTCATTCTATTTGTGCCAACGCAGCAGTAATTAAATAGATATTTACTTAACTTTTTCGTGGTTGCAGTTGTTATTTTGTTGTGTCGACTGCCTTCAGAAAAGGATCCATTGATCTCGAAAGCGCTCGGTCAGTTTCTCCAATATGCTGTGCCGTGCATTGTCATATTTGTTTCCTGTTATGTTTGTTTCCTCTTCATGGCAACTGGTTCATGTAAATTAATATCTGCATTATTTATTGTTAACAAAATAAAGAAAATGGTAGTGTCAGATAATAACCACAGTGATAAATCCATGCCTGTGAAATGCTCTTTAAACGTAAAGAAAAGAATAACTGCAGAATTATAATGAAGACACCTTTCCAAGATAAAGGACTGATCATTCAATTCTCAGCTGGAAAGGGTACCTGAAATTATTTTAAAAAATAAACTCTGTCCATCAAATAGTTTGAACAGATACGGGTTTTTTGCTCTGATTTCTAGAGGGAAGCAAAGCTACTAATTATATTATGTTGGCTGAAAACATTGTCCTGTGATAAAATATTAAAGATTTCTCATTGGAAAGAAAACCCCTGCCAACCAAAGAACGATTAAGTGCTTGGAGTGGAGTGTGGGATAAAAATGGTTTGCCTTCTTGGTTTCAATTGCTCTTGAAAGAGTAAATATCCGAAAACAGTTCAAAAATGTTTGCGAGCTCTGGTTGATAAAATACTTAAAGTCTCTCTTGAATTTGGTTTGCCTCTATTCTCTACCATTTGTTTCATAGCCGTATTGCATGTCATCGTTGCAAGAGTGTATTTAATATAAAAGGTATTATTGCTACCAGTGTGACTCCTAAGTAGCTTGGCAATATCTTGTAAGTCGAAATTTTAGCGTAGGGTGATTAAGCCGATATGAAAATCTTCCCTTCTTGTCTAATTTGTGCGTTGTTTATAATTTGCATTGCTTGTTTCTTTCCAAAACGATGCCAAAATCAAAAGCTAAGCAAACAGATATTTGAACTGCAATTACCTTTTCAAGCCTTCTCAATAAGCAACTCAAATGTCAAGGTTAGAAATATTGCATAATTATGTAAATCCGAAATTAATATGGTAAACTGTGATTATCAAACACCTTTCAAAATAATAGTTGACCTCTACACATTTGAAACGGCAACACAAATCCTTTCTTTTTCCAGAATATACTGAATTAAATAATAGCTTATCTTAGGAATGTATTCCTGTATACAGAGTGCTTAAAAGACAGAGATAGAGGTGAATCTGTCGCAGCAAACCCAATTGTACAATTTCGAGCTGGCAGCCATACTCGAAACTTTTAATTACGTTGAAACCTTTCAAAAACAAATTTCATCATTTTTTCGGATTCCCATTCTACATTGAAGGCCTTGCAGAATCCTGAAATTGACAATACGACCTTCTCGTACAATCTGAAAAACCTATTTTTTATTGTTGGTCAACTAGTCACGATGGTATAAAGACTAATGAAAGGACATATAAAACAGCCTAAATTATCCTGCGGTTTCACGTTTCAGAAATGAAGATTCCATATACTGACCTAAAGTATTTTAGACGTCAGCGTGTGTTTCTTATTTAGCTAACTACCAAACATTAAACCAACTAATGGCGAGTGTATCCTTCACATAAAATAAATCGGATAGTTGAACTGGCATTGTGTCGATTACGTATCACATACATATAACTGGCATATGCATACCTCCTAAAGGGTGCATCTCGAAAGGAATAGATAATATGCAGTGTGCATTGAGAGTAGAACACATTCCTGCTAATTGTAGTGACTTTCATCTTGCTAGAAAGAAGTACTCTGAGGTTGACTGTTTGAGGCAACTGCACGAGAATATACCATCGAGGAAAATATTGAACTTATGAAGAGAATGAGCTTTATACACCACATTTTAATTATATCTTTATGACTATTACATGCTTTAACTTTATCCGTATATATGTTAGATTAATAGATTTAGTCTATATTCCCTATATATTACAGAATTTTCACATTATTACATTTTATATTTGATCTTAAACTGATGTTGACTTTTATTTTGGAAGGGTTCATCTTGCAAACGTTTCAAACATATTTCGAACTTTACCTACATAGCTAGATTTGTGCAGAGCTAAGCACCATGTAGCACACCCCATTTTACAGTGTGATATTCGCAAATAAGAACTGTAGCACCCTCGGTAACATCTTTGAAACCATCACGAAAATTCTTTGTTCATGTTTCATGTCTTGAAAGAAGATTTTGCTAGGAAGTTTAAAAAGAGAAAGGATTTATCTTTGGTTTCCTATATAGAGTGTTGGCAGGACTTTTGGCTGTTTTAGAAGCCGCAGTGGGATTTCAGCCTTTTCCGTTTTTTTTTTTTTTTGGTTTTTTTTGGACAGATAAATATTTGCATTGTCAAGGTAAGATAATATTATTATTGGGATGCGTCCGGCTTGGTTTCAAAATGTGTTTTGTAATTGAAATAAAAAAGATATGTAGATAGGGTTAGTAACAGTTCATCTTAACCGTATGAACTATTGAAGAGATATTTTGTATCCATGATTTAATAATGGTGCTTCATTGGCCTTTGCGTAACGACGTTCAACTAATGACGTTTTGAAGTCACTTATGGTGATCCGTACTCCCTGGTGTTGAACCGAATCAGGCATGCTGTAGTAAAATGTTCCGACTGAACCATAAATAACGCAGCTATAGTCCAGTTTATATCCGATGATAATTATATAAAGATTAAGAAGAAAGTGTCGATCTACAATAGGTCAAAGGTTTTTAAGCATTTAGCCTTTAATTGTGTATTGTGTGAAATGATGGTGACCTTTCTGGCGAAAAGAATACAAAGAAACGTAGTTTATTCTACCACTGCAATTGGTGTTCTGTCAAGCGTGAGTTTTAATTTCTTATAGTGTTTACCTAGTTTGAAAGAAACGCATTCAGATGTTTTGGATATTAAAGCTTTAAACAATTTTCAGTTCCACAATTATGGATCTTATGTGCGCACTGTTACAACTGTCGTTCAGTTGTATGCATATATTGTGATTTATAATGTATAAGAAAATTATCAACATATAGAGAGCACACCATACATTCATTTCAACAATCGACGATATTGTTCATTTTAATATTAAAATGTGTACCTGATACAATTCAGCCCTGAGACATGCCAATCTCCTCCTTGTTCATATGGGAGAGGGTATAAACTACACCTACTTTAAGTTCCATATTTGAAAGAAAGTTGGAGATAACAATACGTAGGCAGCCTTTTCAGACCCCGATCATGTAATTAATTTATTATTTACGTTCTTCCATGTTGTGTCATAGGCCTTCTAAAAGTCAATGAAGAGAGCAGTTAAGCGTTAAATCTTGACTGATGCACCATAATATAGGTTTCAAGTCTCTCCAGATAACCTTTAGTGCTGCGTCCGTGTCTAACGCTATTTTCATAAAGAGAAACGATATTTGTAGACTCCATGAACCAAACAAGTCTTCTATTTATCATTCGCTTCAATGTTTAACAAATACCATTCGTCAAACCTCTCAGACGGTAATAGATATTATCCGTTATAATATTTCTGGTTTGGAAAGAGAAATCATTACGGAATTTTGGGACATCGACAGTTTTCCAAATGTCATGAGACATTTCCAGAAAAGGCAGTTAGAATTTTTTTAAAAATCCGGTAGTCGTTTTAGAAACTCCTTATATATGTTATCAGGCCCGGCAACTGTACCGTGCACCCTGGTTAAACTTTTGAAAGCGAAAATGATTGGATATATATTCGATGGCTTCAATGAAATTTTCAGCGAACCGTGACTCTTTAGGCCGATTACTATTAACTGAGAACTTTGGAGTGGATCTGCGTGCACCTTCATGTAAAATAGTTGCGATGAATGTTCAACGGGATCATTTACTTTCTTGAAAATATAACTGCGAAGTATGGTATTTGAAAAGTTGCTAAGCTTTTTCAGTTGTCGTTATTTAATTTCCAGCGCGAAATAGGTTCATCACTGGTATAACTAATGTATCAAAGAGAGAAAAGAGTAGGCAACTGTTGCATGTGGTTGTGTAGATCATTTGGCTGCAAACTGGAGCTTGGTTTGATATAAGGCGGAACACAATACAACCACGCAATGAAGAGTGATACTCACAGCAATAGCTTGTACGTTTGCATATAAGGCAAAGTGGTTGTGAGGAACTCTATTGTTAGCGACAATATAGATTTCCACTGAAGTCCTTTCGATATTGTGACAAAAAATGCTAAACATTAATTTGTTCTTTGAAGTGATACTTTCCTTATCATTTAGGAATGTTTTCGACAGACGTAATACTGCAGGATCATGGTCAATAAGAAGCAGAAGATATTAATTATTATTTGGATTAATTCCATTGAATAACGGTAATCTTCGTTCAAGGTTAAGCACAGAACATTGTAGCAATATGGTACAAAAGGTTAGGAAGCAGCACTTATTTAATTTTATTTTGTAGTTGTTTGTACGAAATTTAAATGTCTGTGGATGTTTATGGTTAAGAATTTAATAAGGTCGTGTTTAATAAGGAACAATTGTTTCAAATTGAGTTTCTTTGGACGTAGTTGTGTCACTAACAGGTTTGACAACGGATAAGTAACTTGTACCATGTGAAGGTATTCCTGTTTCTACCACCCTTCTGGCCTCCAAAACGTGTTATTAAATGTATATTTCATCGTTTAGGTTTCTTTCTCTCATTGCTGTGTGTCACAAGCGTTGCAGTATGCATGTTCCGTCCCACAATTGAAGCAATGTGCAGTTTTATTACAGTCAGGGTCAGGGGTCTATGAGCACAAAAACGACCACACACGGCGCTTTACTGTTCTTCTTATAAAGCGTATCCTCGTTTTGCTTAACACACTTCGCTTTGTGTAAAAGCTTAGTTAAAGATTAGTTAAAATAGAAAAGCTAAAACTATTTTCCTTCATGTTGTCATTTTATTGGACAACAATGATTATATGTGTTACGTATCAGCTCGTTTAAAGCACCACAAAGAAAAGAGTGACTACAACAAGCTTTGTAAATTTTAACAAAAATAATTTATTTTCCTAGAAAACACGGTGAAAAAGGTAAAAATATGAAACAAGACTTACGATTTACGAAGAAGATCCAAAAATTTGTTCTAAAATTGTGAAAACACATAAGTCCTGTGACTAAACAGTTCTAAATTGACGTAGTCTGAATCTCAATTCCGTTCGAAGATGGCGGATGATGACGTCAGACGAAGGTTAACACAAATGTCCAGAATTTTCACTGTGAATCACAATTTGTATTGTTCTGTTCCAATTTATAAATAATTTCAGCAAATGTCTTTGTCCAAAGCCAGTCGTGTAGTTCTCCAGGGAAAATAATTATTCTTTAAAAGGTAGATGAAGTACAGCTATCATCAATAACAAAACACATGTTGTTCTTCATACGTACGAACGAACAACTCTTTCCAGCACAAAGGAATACCTTCTTCTTAAGGTATTAGAAACTCTATAAGATGTTATGATATGACTCTCTAAGATGTTAAAATATGATTCTAGACTAGTTCGCAAGTACCTGAGCATTTAAAGCAAACTAACACGTCATTTCATGTACATGCATGAAGAAATCATGGAGATTTCGAAATATCGCCAACGTAGTATAGAATGTCAACAAGTATTATTAGTAATGACCGTGGTCACAACCAATCATTTACATAGCTATTTCCGACTATTTTACTTAATATGACAAAACCGTCATGCAAAAATTGTGCTTTACGCGAGTCACATTTACGTTCTCAATAAACACGATGTTTCTAACAAAATATCAGACCCTGCGAACATAATCATCATCATAATAATAATTACATTTAATGATATAAAAATGAAATAAAAATGAAATAAAAACAAAATAGAAAGAATTAGAAAAAATTCAAATTTTAACACACATGTAATTTAACTACAGGGTCGTAAGATATGATCTTAACAAAAGTACTCAAAAATCCATACATGATTATATATCATCAGCTCCTAACCTTTCTTGACGTTTTCATTTAGTTTGCCCAGAATGAGTGTCTAATTTTTAGAAGTGTATATAACATCAATGAAAATTATCAAAATCGCGCCGTTGAATAATGTGGCGCGGCATGCGTATTCAGGATTCTTTGATACATATAATATCCAGATGGTAGTAAAAAGTGATACGAAAAGTTTGAACTAGATGTAGTATAAAAGACTTAGTAAGGCTTAGCTGATTGATCGGACTTGGTCCTTCTGACCAACCGTTTAGCTGAAGCAATTATTCGTATATCCTCTTCGTAGCTTCCAGTATTTTTCCGTACAACAACACGGGACGAAACCAATAGCAAACAGACCGCCTCTACTCAGTCGCTTCATGTGACATGCAGGCAGTACACATTTTTTTTTTTTTTTTCTGCACCTGAAATACGATGCTAGATATATAAACTTGAGAGCGAAATTAGAAACGGTTTAGAGAAATGCTTGTTTTATTTTTTAACTATGTGAGCGTGTATGGAAAATATAAGAAACGAATTATATGTTTATCTTTTTGCCAAGGCTAACAATAACAAGGCTGATGGAAAATACAGTGAGCATAATACACAATTACTATTAACATTGAAAGAAGGCGATTTGGTCATGTTTTCCCGGACCTTCTACCACCACTGGGCTGTATACATCGGCAAGGATGACAAATTAGGTATACCTGTTAAGTTCTTTTCTATGTAAAACTCCAGGTTGTCTCCATATATTTACTTGGAGGAATTATCTTTAATATCTACATTTTTTAAAGATTTCAGTAACGTTTTTCAAAAGGATTTAATTATAAAGGCAACATGTTAACATTGAAGCTAAATTTAGAGAAACACATAAAAAATACACTGACTTGTGGCTTTCCACAACGTAAATATTTAATATTTGAGAGAAGGAAATGAACTAGTCTGCAGAAATGTTTGCGGTAGTGTGATAATAATATTAATATTTAGTGACCACCATGTGACACAGAGCAGGCAATACTGACTCAGCAACAAAAAAAAAACCAAAACAATGCGGTAGTTGCATGGTAGTACATTGTACGACAACTGTTTGTTTTATTTTGTATATTAAGGTCATTGTAAACGAAGATGACAAAGTGGTTAGCTATATACAAAAGCAAGATCCATTTGTGTGACTGGCTTTTGTTACTATAATTAGTGTCTTGTATTCCATTTTTTCTCATTGAGACAAGAGCATTCCTCTTCATTCTAAAATAGTGTTGTCCGAAAGCTAAATATAACATTCTTTTGTTCGATACTCAAACCTTTCATGTACAGACTGCAGAAACCAAGTATATTTGTTATCTAGATACAGATAGACATGTTACAGGATTAATGATAGGCTAAGATAACGAGTACACAAAATAAGTATATTCCGAATAATAATCTCTACTTTAATACATCACTGTGTATCAAGTCATTATTGAAACTGCTTCCTTCCTTACTTTGTCAAGGCCAGCATACGTCACTGACAGACTTAATTGCAGCTAATGTCCAGATACAGTAATTATGGTCTGAGTTAAATCACAGGTAACAGAACGTGTAAATAATGGACAACCGTTAAACTCCAAAAAAAAATAATCGATATTTACAGAACGAATTATCTAATTCTACAGAATGATATATGTCAAGATATCTTCAACATTGAGTGAATGGGATTCCTTTCAATAATTTCGAGCAATGATAATATTTCTAAGAAATTACAGGTGACGCAGTAATCCACTGGTGGCCTCAAATAAGTGTCCTAGCATCCAAAATTGGAGGTTACAAAATGGCCATAAACATCACTTCCTTTTGGGAAACTGCAAATGGTGACAAGGCTGACAAAGGCAATGATAATAACCTTGAAAACAGGTAAGCTATTTGATATAAAAATTGTTTTTCCACATAGTAATATGACACCACTGAATATAGATTATGGTTTCCCATTTAATTGTGTTTATACTACTACTACTACTGCTGCTGTTGCTGTACATGATAATAATATAATAATAACCATGTAAAATAAGTTCTTGTACTCTATTTCAACTACAAATACTAACGTATATTAATAATACTGATGCCGATGCTGCTGCTGATGATGATGGACATGGAGATGATGATGTTCATGCAGATCTTTATCCTGCTAACAATAACAAGAATGAGATGACGTGTTCATATATATTTGCCTTAAACGGCACTTGATTACAAAAGCATAGATATGTTACTAAATAAATTATAGTTTAAACAATGTAACAATAAATTACTTGAAATGACATTTCGTAAAATGGACCCTACCTAATTTGCTAACAGAACCAATATCGATATATTCTAACTAATAAGTGTTTCGTCGCTCGAGATAGGAATAATTGTGTTGTGTATTAGGTATTTGAGCCATGTTTTGTAGCGCGTATAATCATAAACCTAATCTACGACTTTGAACAGCGTACTGATCATACAATCCTGAAGGCGGATAGGCCATGCAGGTGCTTAATTCGGGTTTTATGAATTTGTGATCATGATTCGATGTAAATTGTTGGTGGTGTGAGCGCTTTTAAAACCTTCTCAGTTGTCACCGACTGCTGTCCTGATTGAGTTAGATGGAAATGGGGGAAAGATCCACTTCAAGCCAGGTACACGTAAGAGTGTGACATTTCATGTTAGGCACGCAGGCTCGATTCCGATAGACTCCTTATATGGTATTTGTCGTTCTATTCCAAGTTAGACATACAGTGGAAATCTCATGGGATTGTACGGAGTTAAAATGGTTGGCACATTTTATATTACTTTTGATCCAATATGACGTTTGAAGGTAATAATGTTCATTCTACAGTTCATTTTTCCGGCAGTATATTCTACGGTCCATTTTCCAATTGTCAGGACGTATATGACCTTTTTGCTACAGTATTTCAGTTTTGGACTAATTTTGAATTCTTCACCTTTTTCTGTCAAACGTTATGCAGTTTTCGTCTTTGAGATATGTTTGCATATGAGGCAGCTCTTGTATTTACAATTGTAAATAACTGTATTGGAAGAAAGGTATGGATTACTTTGGGTTCCTATTAGGTAAACTTTGATGGCTTGATTTGGGGCATCGATTTGGAAAATGGTTTGCAATTGATACCTCCTGCACCATATAAACTACTGCTTTGTCTATGCAAATTGTTGACTTTCGTGCACATTCTATAAACTATGGCCCTAGAACAACTATTCCTTGAAAACTTGAGAATGGTGCCTGTTCAGGACATTGCTGCCGATTCTGTTTTTAATGATTTAATAGACCTGGAGAAAACGTATATAGAATCCTATATCAAAAGAAGCGTCTGCAATGAACGTGCTGATGATTTGTAACGTACTTTACGAGAAAACATATACAAACCCCAATTGCATATGTATATTTTCCAGTACGATAATTATATCTAAAGAATATTACTACCGATGTTTGAGGATAAATATAAAAAATTAATTAAGATGGAGGCGCACTGCTGTAACAATTAAAAAATTCTCAAAACGAACAGATTTTCAATTAAGAAAAATAAACTAATTCTGTGAAAAATGTAGCAATTTTGTATCAGTAACATTTTGTTAATGTAGCAAAAACATTTCTCCATTTGGAAGGCCAGATGTAAACAAAAACAGTATTATATTAGGAAGATAAATCTCATTTCAAATAACCGAATCGAGCGAATAAATAGATCTAGTCAATACTTTTGTGGTTCATTATTCAGTTTATGTCCGATGTACGAGATTCCAATGAAACCTGCAATGTCCAACAATCACGCTGATAAATCTACCCACTACAAATATCATGGTAATGTTTCTATAATGCGGAAACTTCCATCAAACAAAGCTTTTGTTGATATTAGACTGAATAAATTCTATTTTCTTTATACACGATAAGAAACTATGGCCAATTGCATCTTTTGAATAAGTAATTCGTTTAACAGGAAGACAGGAAGACAAATGTCATTCTCGTGTCTTAAAGAAATTCTGTGAGTGTGGGGACAAACATCACCCATTAGATCGTACTTCAGCCAGCATAATGCATTATGGAAGGTAGCACAAATTAATGTTCGAAACGTATTCTAAGCGTTCATAATGTTTGATCTTAGAAGATGACAATGTAAATGCTACTATGTGTAGATTATCGTCATCTGATTCGAGCGTCATTTCCTGCAAATGTCATTTTAAAGGCTTGATAAACATGCAAATGAATACTCGGCGTAAACATAATAATATTTATAAATCGTGTTTGGGTTTTTATCCTTTATATTTTGTGTTACCTGCATTTAATGCATAATGTTTAGAATTTAATCAGCGTTTCTAAATGTCTCCATCCATTTCCACTATGCAAGAAAATACATTTCACATAGTCCTGATACGTTTTGGGTGTACAAAGTAAAGTAAAATAATCTTCTTTGGTAACCAAAATGATTACATTGCTGATTGCAGTTTGTAAGCAATGTATTGTGGCTTTCTATGTAAACAGGTATCAAATTTGCTGCTGCATTTAATCTAAAAGATTCGCCCTTTTGGGAACAAATTTTGAGTACGTTTACATTACTTTATATTACTATTATTGATGTAGACTATTGTGACTAAAGTTGTATTAAACATTTGATTTATTACTTCAGAAGAAAACAACGTACCTTTAAATTCATAAGCTTTGTTGCATTGCCATATCTAGTTTTCTATTTGTTTCTATCCGTTTCTCTCTCTTTATATATGCGTAGAGAGTTCGTGCTTTAATTAGGTTATACAATTAACGTTTTATGTTTTTGCAATGCCACAGAACTGTTCTTCCAGTCTATCATTAATAACAATTAGAAAAGAAAGTAAATAATTTCCTCTATATTGTAGCTAAACCATGTGCTAATCATTCAATGAACTGTGCTGGTTTTAGCTTAGAGCAATATGTAATGTGCATCTGTAAGCATAAAAAGCATAGTAACAGCTATTGTACAAGGATATTCTTTCCTTACTTTAGACACATTGATGGTCGTGTAGTTGTAACACGGGCCAAGGTGAAGAAACACCTGCTTGAAGAAGGAATAGTCCGGGAAACATACAACCTATGGAACAACAACTGTGAATATTTTGCCAAATGGTGCCGTTACGGAATGGATGGATCTGTCCCGGTAAATTGTTCTATAAGCTATTACCTATTTCCACGACATTTCAAAGTAACACTTCCAAATCTTGTCTTATCTTCAGTTTGTTGATTAAACAACAGTTGCATGTAAAAAGAATAAAAGCATGAATCTTCTTTGATAAAGACAGTCAAAACAACTTTTTTGCCACTACGTGGAAGTAGTAGTCATGGAAGTAATTAGTACAGGACAGCAGAAGCTATTTTAACAGATATTATAGCAATGTTTAGATGATGTTGAAATAAATGACCAGTAAGGTAGTTTTAGAAGATATGATATCAAAGTTTATTAATGTTGAAAAGACCGAACAGTGAGGTAACTTTAACGTCTATTTTTAGATCATCTTGAAAAGACTGAGCAGTAAGGTGGTTTTTAACCGTTGTTACAGCACAGTTTACTTGATGTTGAAAAGACGGAGCAGTAAGGTAGTTTTAAATGATATTATACCAAGGTTTAGATGATGATGAAAAGATTGAGCAGTGAGGTAATGTTAAAGATATTATACTCAAGTCGCATTATACACGAAATCACATTTTTATGTAACGTGCAGATGCAAAGTTCGACTGGGATGCATAAGAAGTGCAGAAATAGTTTATAGCAAGAAACACGATATATACCTCATATTTTATGATTCATACATGCAAACTGAATTTAATGATCGGTATGGTGTATGTGACTTCTTATTTTCAGGTTAATGAGTCTTCCAATCGCTTCATGATGGATGATCTTCATGTAGAAGACCCCAAGAATAGGATAGTTGTCTCGGAACGTTTGAAAACACGGTAGGCAAACTTTACATTCATTTCTAACTAACAGGAACTATGTTATGAACTGACAGCACATTACTTTCAGTTAATCCTGTTACTAAGAATATACCACACCTGCAGTCGTATTGAGGTGTGATTTCATACATAAAAATGACAATGTACAACAAGCAGATAAACTAAATATCAATTTCAACTAAAACCTACGGTTTATCAACGTAGAACAAACTTTATAAACCGCCGTTATTTACTTATGCTCTTCAAAGATACTTTTGAAAAAAGAACCTCACAACACATTGCATCGAGATTCATTGATAAAACGTTTTTCTCTGATTTGAAGCCTTTGGAAAAGAGTTTAAAACAAGAGGTAACTTGATTTAGTGGAGATTAAAATATGATGACAGATTCTTAACATCTGTGTTTGTAAACGTGTAAATATTAAAAGCAAATTTCATAAAGACAGCTTTCTAAATGTGATAGTGACATCATGAGCAGACTTGCAACGTTATATGGCCCTAGGCAAGAATATATATATATATATATATATATATATATATATATATATATATATATATATATATATATATATATATATATATATATATATATATATATATATTAATAGCATACTGTAATAACTTACAGTAAGAGTTAGGTTATATATGTGTGTTCGTATGTATGAATGTCTTGCGAACATTACCAATATCTGTTCCATCGAGTCAAATAAAATAAATTCATTTCTAGAAATGTTGTGGCGGGTTCGTGAAAGTAAAATTTTAAAAGACTTAGATTCATAAAATGCAAGTGATACGAACAACATAATTAACGTTATTCGCCAATGAGCTTTAAATTCAACTCTTACTGTAAGTTATAGTATGCTATTGAAAAAAATATGTGGAATTTTGAAATAGATTTCCCAATATAATCAGTATAGAAAAAGTAATTCAATTGGTTATTCCTATTTGCTTGAGTCAGCTTACAATTGTCGTTTTAGTAGCACAAGGGATAATGCGAGAAAAACAAATTAAACATATCACCATGCACTTAGTATATTACAAACTGACAATTGTGTCAGACAAAATGATAAAATAGAAGCTCCTACCTTTGCATAGGTGGGTGTGGCAAATATTTCGGGTAGAATGAACATTGCTAGGTGATCGATTGTGGGCATCGTAGCATGTGGTACTCCATTACCTTTTGCATGGTTTATTGCAATTTCACTAGATTTGTTACAAAACATTTTTAAAATTCAAGTTAGTATACGATAACGTTTTAGGACACAATTTGATTGTAACTTCTGCTAGAAATAAGTTGAATAATGTTGATAAAATGCTGCGTAAAGAGATACTGAAAATCGTCAAGATGATTTTATTATAATCGTTAATGAGCTCAGCAAATGGTTAAACAAACGTACAGGCAACGACTCAGAAAAATAACTACAACGTCAGGACTCTGTCTTGCTTTCCCGCTACTTAAAGGAAAGCACGAGTATGTTGCGCCTCAGATCCTACAGCAATACCTAGCTATATTACTGTGGAAATACACTCTGAGAAAGAAATATATTTCTTTAAACCCATTTGATAACAAAGATAGTATATTATATATTTCATAAGAGAGGATATATTGTGCAATTTGTGAAATAATTTAAGTAATCACAACAGCAATATATTCCGTTATAAACTCGATAAGAATAACACCAAGACCATATTAATATCTGGTAGTTTTTTTAGCCTTAAAATGTACATACAAAGTTCGATAAAGGACCGCTGCTAATAAAGGCAATAAAGAAAGCATGAATGTCGAAAGTCAGAAACATATCTCTAACGTTCGCTACCTCTTAGCAATAAATACACAGCGCATAAAACAAGCTACAACCCCAAATAATTAGAATATAGTAGTCACCTATCTGTAAATACAGCTACATGATCAGATACAATTTGCGGACTTCTAAAATCATAAAACATGTTTTCTTTGATAAACAAAACAATCAACGGAATTATTTTTTCGGCCCCTACTCTACCATGTTCAGAGTCCACCTATTAAAAATTTTTTCGGCTCCTACTCTACCATGTTCAGAGTCCACCTGTTAAAAAAGTATTTTAGGGTGATTTCGTCTCAAACGACGTCAATAGTCCATGTAAACAATAACAAAGAAGTCATTGCAACAGATCGAATATCAAAATGTTAGATTTTAATGGTGTACTAATTACGGGAATATTCAGAATATCTGAGGCAAATTAATTTCTCAGTTTCATAAATAAACAACCAATATCTATAAGACGTTATAACGATTATAGTTTTAAGTTCTTTGAGAAAAGAACAAGATAAAGACCAAGGTCGAACACTAGACAGTAACTTAAATGTGAACAAAATAGTATTACAAATTCTACTGAATCTATATTAAAAGCTGAGGCAGATACTAAACACTTGTTACTAAAGCATGTTGATACTCAAATTCTCAAGGTTTTGGAGTATAACAATTTGAAATATAGCAATTATGGGAAGAAAACACAAGACCAGACTGTACAAAAAAATTCTACTCAGCTCTCATAACTGCAAAAATACAATGATGATGGCAAAAAAATATATTACAGACATTCAAGATTTATTTAGTCAGAGATAAAAGATGGTATCAACTGCTTTACAACCTTCGAGAACTGTTAGAGACAAATTAGCGCATGGCTTATAGAAATCACTGTAGAAAATGAATAATCTACTCTGTCAGAACAACTTGTATTATTACTAGCTGTAAAACGTCGCATGACTCAAGACTATATTAGCGATTTAGGTTATTAAATATTTTGGAGGCTTAAAAAATTTAGTTATAGTTTTTGCATTATATGTTGGATTTATTGGTACCTAATGCAATTCATTCAAAAGTAATAAATATGAATAAATCAATTATGGAGGAAGATGGCAAGATGAAGAAGAAAAATCGAAGAAAGAAGAAAACAATATTTATTTCTTTTATAATGGGAACAATATGGTACTACGGCGTTAGAATAAAACATCACGTACAGCATATAAATTTGCTATAATTAAATGATAAGATCATGAGTAATGGGTTAGAATGTATAGGACATGTAATTACATGTTAAAATATAATAAGAGACTTGAATAAATGCAGAAAGCAAAAATGGGTTCCATGCACACGAAGTAAAGTCACCTCTTGTATTTAATGGAAGATTAGCAGAGGTATGTTTGGTTACTCAGTATTTAATTAATTTGGTCAACATTGTATCTATATTCTTTAACTCATGCAAATGTAGACTTATAAATATCTAGGCCACCGACACTTCATGATTTTACACACCTTTGGATAAACAGATAAGTTATGGGTTTTAAATGCATTTGTAATGAGCGCTAGTTTTGTGATGTATATACATATCTATTATAAATAACAAAGCGAATACGTTCCTAAGCGCCCTAAAACAAGCATAACCAAAGTAACGAAAGCAACAGCATGGCAATATATGGCAAATATATTGTCATCACAAACATGAACAAATAACCACAAGATGTTAAGCATCTTAATCCAACACGTCATTGTTTAACGCACAAAGTAATAGTACACCTCACCACCACTTGCAAGTTGTAATGCCTAGGTTTGGGCCAAATATTTTAATTGCGACTGGCAGTTTATATCGTGTAGCTAGATCTGTAGGTTGAAGGATATGCATATGATTCAGTTATAAACATGATTGGAAGGATGGTGATAAAGAAAATAAGTATATTTTAGGTACTGACGATATTGGTAAGACGAATGATTCCAATATCTTCATTACGTCCATAGATGTTTGTTTACAAATGTCTGTGAGAACAATTACAATGGCGTAAGAAATATTAAATGAACACCTGAGAAAGCTGAGACCTGGAGCAGCTAATGAGGCTATGTCTGTCGTACACTTTTTTCTAAGTAATCACTTTCAGATCTTGAATGACATCTTTTTCTGCGTAATCGCTTTGGCTTCTTTATCGACACATTTTTCTATGTAATCACTTTCGTGTCATAATCGGCACATATTTCTTTGTAATCCCTTTCGTACCTTTATCAACATTTGCTCATTCCAACATTTATATATATGTATTACTTGCTTTGGTCATGGTAGCTATGTATGACATGCGTACTGCAGAAAAGCCTGAATTATTGTCATCAACTTTACCAGGAGTTAACTCAAAGGTACCGAAATCATTTAGAGGTGAAAACACGTGTTTATGTTAATATCAGAGTTATTACATAGTGAAAAATGCTAGTGTTTAATATATATTTCAAAGACTTGGATCTGGTCAGTGTATTATTTACTCATTCCTAGAAGATATGTGTTTGATTTACCTACTGCGACTAGCGACATTTATTAATCAAGCAATATATATTTATTTCAACAAAGTTAAATACCGCATTTGATAACACTCTTTAAGCTTTATGTTTTTCTTTAATAACTTCAATCACGTTTTGTAAATTACTTTCTGTTTTATTCTGTTTTTCTAGTGAAAAGGACGTTCTTTACTTGCAAGAGGAAGTCAAACAACTCTATACAGAAATAAAGAGACTTCAGGCATATTCATCTAAAGTGGACAAAGTAGAGAAGGAGAATTTCTATATAAAATGTTTCTTGACTTTGGCAGTAGCTAAAAAGGTTGCATCAATAGTTTTTCGTTTTAGGCGGTAGAATATGGAGAATCATCGGACTGCGTAATAGAAAATACATAATATTTGTTAAAACAGATTCATTTTCGTGAAAGGTGAAATAGATCAAATTTTAACAACCTAACAGACATTTTCAAGGCTCGATGGTATGAGTTGATAGAAGAAAAAAAACACGAAATATTTTTTAAATCTTGAAGAACGAAACTATGTCAAAAAGACAATGAAGGAAATAATTTTAGATGATGGGACAAATGTATCAGACCAAATCTTAGAAGCCCCAAAACAGTTCTACTTGGAATTATACAAAAGCAAAATTGCTCAGCTTGATGCTAATGATATTCAAGAAACTCAAAACCGACTTTTTAATCACAATATTAAACTTAGCCAAGAGGAAAGAGAATCATGCCAGGGTCTACCGACATTGAATGAATACAGCATGTCTCTAAAACGGATGGAAAATAGGAAAAGTCCTGGCTCAGACGGATTGGCAGTAGATTTCTCTAACTTCATTGGAAGAATATTGGGGGATATCTATGCAGATCAATAAATTATGGACATACAATAGGAAAACTGTCAGATTTTCAGACTCAAGAATTCATCATATGTTTACCAAAAGAAGACAAAGACAGAAGATATTTAAAAAAATGGAGACCTATATCACCCTTAAAGATTGGCTATAAGATTGCATCGGGAGCTATTGCAGCTAGGATTAAAAAAGTTCTTCCATCAATAATCAGTGATACTCGGAAAAGATTTATGAAAGATAGATTCATTGGAGAAAATACCAGGCTATTATATGATCTTATGGATCAACTAGATAATGAAAATATATATGGTTTATTCTTGTTAATAGACTTTGAAAAAGCCTTCGATTCAATTAACTGGAGCTTTGTGGTAAAAGCCTTACAATCTTTTGACTCTGGTGATTCTGTTTGTAAGTGGTTTAAGCTCTTTTGTAATAACTCTAAATGTTGTGTTATAAATAATGGAAATATGTCATCATTTTTAGTCTTGAAAGAGGATGTCGTCAAGGGGATCCTCTGGCGCCTTATTTGTTTATTATTGGTGTTGAGAGTTTAGCTATAAATTTAAAGCAAAATGCGGATGTAGGGGTCTCGTCTTTGATGTCAGTGGGTATAAATTAGGTCAGTATGCTGATGACGATTTTATTCTTCCCGATGGATCCCAACATTCTCTAACAGCAACTATGAATATATTGCACGACTTTTTTCTATTATCTGGACTTAAATGTGACATAACAAAAACAAATGCTATTTGGATTGGAAACAAGATATTTTCTAATGAAAGAATATGTCCCGTTATGGAACTGAACCGGTCTTCTGTCAACTTTACACTTCTTGGTATCGATTGTTCTCTTTACTTACAAAAAATGGTGGAAATTAATTATAGGAAGAAGCTAATAAAGGCAATAAGAATTCTGTCAAGCTGGAGTCAAAGACATCTTTCACTAGTAGGCAAAGTAACTGTTGTAAAAACTCTTGTTCTGCCCATATTCATACATCTTTTTCAGCACTTCCAAATCCATCAGCAAAAATTGAGGCAGAACTAAATCGTACCTTATTTAAGTTTGTGTGGGGTGGACAAGTAGAGAGAATTATACGTGTTATACTAGTAGCCCTGGAGAATGAGGGAGGATTAAATATGACACACATTTATTCATTCATTAGTTATATTAAAATAAGATGGGCTAAAAGATTACTGGAAAACGAGGATGGAGCGTGGCAGAAACTTGTCAGTACAACTATATTCCGAAAAATCAAGGATATTTCGAATTTAGGGAGGAGAAAATTAGAAGAAATTTGTAAGCTCTTTTAAAACAATTTTTTTGGAGAGATGTACTTTTGTCAATATTGAATTGTAAAGAGGATCCGCAAAATCCAAATGAGTATTTATACCTGAGTTTTTTTAAATTTTGTTCCACCCAGAAAGTTCCATCAATACAGATCCTGGAAAGATGCCGGCATTGACATTCTTAATGATTTAGTTGATGATCGCGGTAATTTAATACCTTTTGAAATGATAAAACAAAAAACTGGATGCGACAATTTTTGGTAATACTTTTCATTAATATCCAAATTCCAAAATCTTGGAAAGATGCAATCAGAAATCATTTGGCTCACAACATGTTTGATAAGCAGGAGAATAAAATGATGAACTTGCAAAAACAAAACTCATTGAAGTTTATTTACAAAGATTTTTTTAAAAAAGGGTAAAGAGGCAACACACTGCTAAGCACGAAACGTGGATGCAATTATGAAATAAAAATATAAATAGTGAAGAGTGGTCTAAGATTTATAGCCGGGCGAAATTTTGTACTAAGGATACAAAGTTGATCTCTTTCAAATTTAAAGTAATTCAAGAATAATTGTCACTAATAACTGTTTGAAAAGAATTAACATATTAGATGACGACTAATGCACTTTCTATAAGAGTAAGAACAAAAGTATTGAATATCTATTCTACGACTGCAATATTACTTCAAAGTTTTTGTACTCTTATACTAAACTTTTTGCACCTTGTTGTCCAAATATTGTCCATTTGTCATAAAAAGAAACATTTTTAGGAAGTGAACAATTGGACATTTTATGTAATCTTTTGCTTATTTTGGTTAATATTATATTTACACTTGCAGATTCAACATGCAAACTCCTTTCATTTCCATTTATGTTTTTAAGCAAATAGTTGAAGCGCATAAGAGCATTGAAACATATGCTGCTAAGTTAAACAAAGAGAGGACCAATTTCTTCAAAAATGAAGTTGCAACTTGTGCAATGCTAAAACAGGAAATATTACTGTAATATTGTGAAGTCTATATCACCTATTCACTGTTACTTGTGTCAGCCTATCGAATTTCTGTCAAATGAAATTGCGTGCAATATGCATGCGCGCATGCGTGTGTGTCTTTTCCTTTTGTTTGTATTATTTATTGTTCCTAGATAATTGATAACCAGAAACGTTTGATTATAAGGTGACCTTGGGATGGTGTTCCGCGACCCAGCTGTCAACCTATTACGGGGATAATAAATAATTCATTATAAAAAAGAAAATAAAAACAAAAAAAAAACATTTTAATGAACAAGAAACATGTTTTACAATTACTACACCATAGAAGAAAATGGATATTGACCATGTGTGAAGGAGTTCATTTATCCGTGAAAACAGGAGATTCTGGAAATGAATTTTGAAAACGAAATGAAGGATGTACAAGCACGTTTACGGGAGTGGAATCAAAGAAAATTAATCATATATGGGAAAATTGTTGTAATAAATCACTGGCTGTATCTAAACTAACACACTTATTCTTAATGTTACCAAATCAAAGAGCAAGAACTCTAAAATGAATTGGAAAAAAAAAATATTTCTAAATGTGTGTGGAATAACGGCCTTGATAAATTCAGTAGAACAACACTTATTAACAAGCAAGAAGAAGATGTATT
Source organism: Megalonaias nervosa (assembly GCA_016617855.1). NCBI lineage: Eukaryota > Metazoa > Mollusca > Bivalvia > Unionida > Unionidae > Megalonaias > Megalonaias nervosa. Next base: position 20,768 of record JAECUM010033439.1, read on the forward strand.
GCGCATGAAACATCTAGCATCATTTATCAAACATTGAAAATATCTTGGGTAAAGCGTTTGCTGGTTAATCATTATGAATGCCAAAATAGAAAGGATTACTTTCGCAATAAATATAAGTTGTGGTATTACACTTTTTTCAATTAAATGATTTGCAAATATCGCGATTACCCATATTATACACATTTGTTTGGAAGGTTTTATTATCAGCACGGGTAGATTTTTTTACAATCGGAAAAGAGAGGCACTTCTTTAAACTTTCACATGAAGGTGTCTGAAAAAATAAAAATATAATGATTAACAACAGATCAATTTTGTATCGATCGTGGCTGTCAAACGGGGTAAGATTTATATACCATTTCTTTAATGAGCAAGATATATATTTGTCAAATGAAGGGTGTCTTGAGTTCTATGACATTTCACCTCAGCGTACACAATATCGTGGAAGTAGAAGTGCAATCAGGATTTATTTAAAAAGATTAAATTTGCAACATGAGAACAAATTTGCACCCTTTTTTCGGAAGAATACTAAAGTTCTAATCAGGAATCGCCAAGGACGTAGAGATTTATATAATAGTTTCATAAAAGTCTTTTAGTCAGTGTTCCAAAGCTCAAGAAACCTTTCCTTTATTCACTTCAATATTCCAAACACATAAAGTAGTGGAATATTGTATATTCGATTCCATATCAAATCACTTTGGATAAAAACTTACGGTGGCCCCAGTTTATAATCAACCACATAATATTGACCACAAATATTTTCTTATTCAAAATTGGTTTTGTAGTTGACAATTGGTGCTCCTTATGTAATATTAAAGAAGAAACGATGAAACATTTATTTTGCAACTGTGTTATTATGAAACATTTTTGGGGTCAGGTTTTACATTTTTGTAGAACTAATATTTGAGTAGATTTCATGATTTCTGAAAATCTTATTTTAGTTGGAAATTTAAATGAATCTTGCCAATCAAATTATATAAATCTAGTATTATTACTAGCGAAATCTATTATATTTAGCTGGAAATTATAAAAAACAAACCTGCATGAACTCTACCTTGAATTGATATTTCATTTTAAATTTGAAACTATAAGTCTGACCTGGGATATGCAAACCTACACAAGTTACTTACTAAATGGAATCTTGTGAAAACATGTTTAATAGTGAAATAGAGTAGTGACTATGAAAGTGGAGTAGTCGATACCCTCAAATAATGTCATAATATTAATGTGATCGCTGAAAGAAGTGTTGAGTTTGCAAAAATAACCCTTTCCCTCTCACCCTTGAATATATATGCATGTAAATATGCTCGTATATGTATATGTATATATGAATATGTGTATCTATGTTTGTGTCCATGTTTTTGTTGTACATGAATATGACTGTTTACACACGCTCTCATATTTGTTTTATATGAATGCTAATATCGTCAATACAAACCAATTTGATATGTGAAATGTCAAAACACCTCAAATGATATTATACAAGTCACCTTTATTCAATATAAAAAGTATCGAAAATGCTATAAAAGGTTCCTAAAGTTACAAGAATACTAAATGATCGTTAACTGTCCCATCCACCTGCACACGTAAACACATATGGAAACATAGCAGACAGCGCCACTAACATATATACTAATGTAGTAATTTGCAAGTGGGAATGAGCCTAATTTAAACCACTGCTCTTACCCTTTTAATATACGAACCTTCCTGTCCAGTTAGTAAGTGACATAATAAAATTTCATCCTTTTACTCCTCTTCCATCCTTAACTTCATTCTGTAACAAATTTCGTACCGATTGCCATTTCATACAAGTCTAAATGTTCAGGTAATTATTATATACAAGGTGCACAGGTCTAAATACACTCTTCCGTTAACTGATATTATTTGATTTCTATGGACGTATCCTTCTTCTTCTCTTAAACCTCTCCTATTATGAAATCTTTGTAATAGCAGTTGATATATACCTATCAAAATTATTGTGGCTCTCAACCCAATAATAACAAAATTCAATATAAATAGAAGTACAAATGTCAGTTTATAATGATTCTTTTAGGTACCAAAGCCAAAGGCTTACAGATATAAAATAGCAAATATTTCAGTCACCTCTGCAAATAAACTATACAATTTCTGAATGGTGGATTGTATTGATGATGTAATAGTTATTATAGAGCCGGTATCAGGCCATCATCTACTCGGTGTCAAAGGAGCACAAACCTTTAGTGTCTAACAGAAAATTTTCGTAACGAGAAAGAACTGCATTAATATCCAGGTTCATGACTTATGACAATTGTGTAAATATTTTTCTCGCCTTTCGATGAAGTGTAACGATGGAATGATTTTTATTATTTTTGTTGATATTAGCTAGAATGACATTTTTTTTATTTGTAACAAACTGGTACTTGAACTGCTCAAAAAGTTTATGCAAACAAATATTATAACGGATCAGGTCAAATATAGGTGGAGTATCATATGGTTCAGTGAAGAAGTTCCTACGATTGGAAAGATTCGATCGAATGCTAAGTTCATTAGTTGGATATACAGCAAAGTGTAGCGTTAAATATTGCATTCGGATTTCACCGTAATAGTTTAGGGCCAGTGGATATAAACCTTATATCTGATTCACTTTCTGCCACGATTGTTTCCTACAAGCAGAATTTGTATTTTTTATTTGGCATCTCATTTCATGGATTTATCTTAATTATAAATTATACACAGTTTGAATCAAACCAGTGTAAAACCATAAATCAAACTTTTGTATGGATAATCTAAATTACCCTAAATATGTTTTGTGAAACTGCACAGTAATTAGCACATTTTGTTGGATCCTTGACAGGCTATTTGAATAATGCTTAAATCATATCAACTAACCTGATCATGTATCCTACTAGAAAATAAGTTTATAATTACGTGTCCTGTCATGTTTGTTTTTAATTTTTGAATAACGTTGACAGTTTCTAAATAGTTCTCTCTGATGGCATATAAAATGCCAAAGGTTTTTCCCAGTGGATAGCATTTATCTGATAATCACCGATAATCGTCAAGGATTTAGAACTGATGTTATTTCAGTGTTAAGACTCACCACAGAAATGTAGTATTGATAGTTGTAAGGTTTAACGTTCAAAATTAATTATGGGTGTGGAGTTAATGTTTGTGGTTTAATTTAGCATAGCAAAGGTGACGTGATTATGTCTCCCATATGTAAATAGTATTGTAATTTACTCAAATAACTGTTTTGGTTATTGTTTTGTACATGTTTTGCATTATTTTGAACATTTAATAAAATTTGGCGAGGAGTAACTGTTGTTCACTCTTATTAATTAACCTCTGATTATAAAAAAGGAGCAAAAATCTTCGAACAAGGAAACTAGTCTTTAGGTACGTTACTGTAGGAAAATGCGATGACTTTACACTCATTAAATGGAGATGTAATCAAAGTTACGTACGACCTGTTTTAGTGGTCAGCTTATGAATTATACGATAATTCTAAACTTGTTTTTATTAAAAAGTATCTCGTAATTCTGATTCGTTGTGGGCAATAGTTTCCTCAGCGCCGAAATCCTGAATATTTGCGATTTACTCTTTAATGGACGAAAGGTAGTTACCAGTGACCCAACGTGTATTAAATGAATAATAGCATTCTGAAAGCCGTTTGGTGGGCTGCATCAAGGCGATGTGGAGCCGCCAACCTCTGTAGGATTTATCAAACTATATATTGATAACCGAAGTGATAACACATTGATATATGGGCTTGACAGAAGGTACTACTGAGATAAGAGCAGTGATCCAACGATTATAGATCGAGAAAGGTGTCTAGATCTTATACGATCAAGGATGCTTGGCATGAGCTGAGAAGAAGCGATCTCATGAGTAAGTTTATTGGTAAAGAGCCTATTTGACATCATGGGCGATTGGCTTGAAGTTAGATAGTCTGATCCGAAGAGTCGGTCCGATAGGTCGGAGCCAAGGGATCAAGGGCGAAAGGTTTAGGTACAGAATGCGACCCAGTGAGGAGGTCAGGTCGGTAATCCGAAGCCTTTGGGTTATTAACGCCTGTCATGCAGTTAGTTGGAGTGATCCAGCGGAATAGGTCCATTGCTGGAGCCAAGGGATCACAGGCGAAATGAACAAACTTAGATTGCAGTCAGAGACAATTAGATTACAGTGGTATCAGATAATGCTTCCTTTCTTTCTCTTTTCTCCCATCCTTCCTCTTTCATCCCTATCAGTTGGCTAATTCTCCCTGTCTTTTTCATTCATTCCTTCATTCAGGCTACCGTTTCTTTCTTCTTTCCTTTCTTCTTACATTCGCATGTCACTACATAATATCATGTTTCAGTCTATCGTCGTAACATTTTATCGGAAGAAAAGAGAATAAACTTGAGAACCAAAACTTAAAATGAAAACGCCAGAAGCCGTCATCGTCGACGCGTGTCGTGCTTAGTATTCCGTCTCGCCGTCGGACTCGTTAGATTTTAATTTTCCCAAGACATGCATCCGACAATACGTGCCATGGTCTTTTCTTGCAATACATTTCATGATATAAATTGTATCTCATTCCCTCTTTATCTATCAATAAATTTATATATTTGTCGTTTATCCAATCTTTGCAAACAAATGAACAGAAGAAAACCTTTTTGCTGTTATTATGCTGCCAATAACAAGAAATTACCAACAATGTTTCTGGGACCCATATATATATATATATATATATATATATATATATATATATATATATATATATATACATATATATATATGATGTGTTCTTACGCATGTAGGAGGGATGAAAGTTATTGTCAGAAAGAAAGTGAATGAAAACACAGTTTTCTGTATTACTAACGTGTTTGATGAGATTGTAAAATTAAATGTGCATGCACCATCCTACTCTTCACGACATCGATAGAATCGAAAGGAAGACAGAGAATGAAAAGACAGAATTCGCTAGGTCAGTCGTGCAAATGTTACAATGTCAAAGTATATCGGTACATAATTAAAACAAAGACGAACGTTGTGTTTGATGCTGGCCACTTTCGTGACTTTGTATTGAAATAAATGAAATGTATTGAACCAAAAATTTGCTATGTATATACATGATAACATAACTATTTAGACAAAGTCTAAAGAGTAAACATGCAAGCAAATTGAACAATGAGACATA
>JAECUM010033440.1:0-27004 GCA_016617855.1 Megalonaias nervosa
CTGATTTTAAAGTTATGTTTCTTCATCAACGATGATACTACTCCAAGAAATTCTTTACCAGGATCAACTTGTAATAACCGTGGCCATCGTAGACCACCACGTTGATAAATGCGCTCAAACGCAGATGCAACTTCAGATGCTGTTTTTGTTGATAGCGGCTCCGCTTCTTTGTATCTACTCGCATCATCAACGACAGTTAACGCGTATCTATACGTGTATTGACGTCTACGTGTTTTAATGGTATCGTGTGGTAAAAATAAAATATCTGCTTGATGAACTTCATTAGGAACGCTAACATCAAAATGCGCGTACTGAATTCTTTTAGGTGGACTTAGGAAGATTTGCCATATTGCCTGTCGTGCTAACCATGATGCAGCAACATTACGTGAAACTTTTGCTGCTTCGGCGAGTTTACTAATCGCTGTTTTACCTCTCCAGAATCCTCTCGGGGAATAATAAACAGATTCCATTATGATAGTTATATAATTAATTACCAGCCCCTAGCACTAGTTTACCTTTCATAGCAGTTTTTACTAGAAAACTAGCGAGAGATTCTCTGAGAGATTTATTAGGTATAGCATTTAATGCGTGAATCAATTTCACGTCTGCGAGATGTCGTTGTTGCAAATCCTTACTTTTATAAGCAACATCATGAATGTGACATGCTTGATCAATCTTATTTACTGGATACTCTCCTGGCTTTGGTTGATCTCGTTCGTCAAGTCTGATATCGAGACGAGTTCCAGGACCACAATAATTATATCCGGGTAAATGTTTCTCACCGGGGTATTTAGCCCATGGAGTTCCTGGTAATTTTCCTAACGAAGCAGCAATATCCCCCCTACCTGTCTTTGTTGGAATAAATTTATATTTCTTGGTGCCACATTTCACACACTTACCTGTAAGTGCGCGTCTTTTATTTTTTGTTGTTATTGTCGTTAATTCAGTAGTAGGTGTAGATGCTCTGCATCGAACACAATATAGACTCATATTATTTATTATATGGATATAATTGACTTTTCTGCGACACGAAAACAAGAGCCAGTAAAGCACCATCCAGCGTTACCAAATTCTATCAAAATGATTATAATAGGTCCGTCCGGAAGTGGAAAGACACAATTATTGATCAATCTAATAATGAGATGGCTGAAGTGGGATAAATTATATTTGATAGCGCCATCTGTAGATGATCAGCGATGTTACGAAGTACTTAAAGATTTTAATGAAAATGCAAAATTGTTGCATGAAGACAGTGAAGTCATAGACTTTATTACTGATATTGATGAAGCGCCATCTGTAGATGATCTGGATGGATTCATTAATAACCTCGTGGGTATACGATGATGTCATGCTGGACAAACAATCCAATCCAGCTCGGATATTTTCACGAGGCCGTCACAAAAACACAGACGTGATTTATGTTACACAGCATTATACACAAATTCCAAAAGTGATCAGGGATAACTGTAACGTTTTAGTTGTGTTCAACGGAGTTGATAATCATACGCTGCAAAATATTTATTATACTTGGTGTTCTGGGGACATGGACATGAACAAATTTAAAAATTTCTTTTCAAAAGCACAAGTTGCTCCCTTTGGTTTTGTAACAATAAATTTACATGATCCTAGGTCAAGATATCGTAACGGACTTGATACAATTTTTGGATAAAAACCATATCAGCAGGGAGGGTGAACGACATACGCGTAGTGACCAGTACGTGAAAAAATCAGAAAAAAATCTGGTCAATAAGAGAAGTTTTTACTGTTAAAGCAAAAGCTTTTTTTCAGCCTTCGTAGGAACCCTTAAATTTCAAAAATAAGGTCTCTACAAAGTTATAGGGTTCACCCTCTGCTGCTTATCGTCAAAGCTACACAGTTCCAACAGTCCTCCAGTAATGTTCCAATAATATATTTTTAATTGTTCAAAGCAGGAGAGTCTTTTTAAATTGCAAAATCAAATGTATGTTTACTTGAAAACTATAGAGATGTTTTTGGATCCAAGTATTATATGGTAGTGACGTTTAGAGAGGGTACCGCCCCTTTAATAGGTCGGAAAAGCCCAGACAGGTCATGTCATCTTGACTATTACACTCAATGCAACCGCGGGGGGTGCTTCGCGGATAATTCTTTGTAATTCTATAACTTCTGACACGATGCTACATATTTCCTAAGTCAGGTAGCTAGGCCCACTGGACTAGTAACTTGTCAGGCCGTCTTGGCCGATTTTGTCAACTTGCTGCACAGCATGGTCAAATTAGACAATAAAATGGATTAAATTTCACATATTTTCTTCTTATGCGTCGCCCTATGTCCGAAACAAATCGTTTTATTGCTGAATGTAGACATGAAGAGCCTACTGAAGTGATATTGTTTAAAACTGACACCTAAGAAGCGACCTAATTGGTAGCATGTGGAACGGACAAAAGTCTGCGTGCCGGGAAAATCAGAGCCTTTCTTGCAAATAAGATCTTGGAAAGATCATCCGTTTTTGACGCTTAATAAAGTGTTTCGTCTTTGACAGGCAAGTAATCCTGGTGTTCACTAATCAGGGCATATTGTTGGCACATAATTTGCCTTATTTTCCGTGTGAAAATATTACAGAGAGCCAAGAACCGGTCCCTTTTGAAGAATAAAGAATTAAAAAGGTCGTGTAGAGAAAGGATTATTTTTGTCCTAAGCAGATGCACGTCAAGTCCAATCATGTAGTCTAGAGAAAATAAAACACTAAATGTAGTAGTTGTAGTAGTAGTAGTAGTAGTAGTAGTAGTAGTAGTAGTAGTTGTAGTAGTAGTAGTAGTAGTATTAGCTGTAAATAGTATTAGCGGTAGTAATAGTAGCGGTATGAAAAATTAAATCACAAGCGCTTTACGTGTCAGTCTAAGGTGATGTACAAGTGCGACTGTGTAGATTAACAAACGAGTAAGACATAAATAATACTTTGTTCATAATGAAATAAATAATTGTCTTAATCATTACTAACTTATGATTTTGGGCCATTGTTTTTTGTTGTTGTTGTTATTATTATTATTATTATTATTATTATTATTATTATTATTATTATTATTATTATTCGCCTTACTACCGTACTAAAATTTGGTAATTTCGTTTGTGTTCCTAAAACGACAGGGATAGGCATTGGGAGTGGGTTTATGCATGTATTCATTGGAATATTTATTTTATTAAATGTAGGAAAAACCTAGATACGGAATTATCTCAGTTTTAACAAGATATCAAAATATCATACAGATTATCGTCTTCAGTGATTCAAGTGCCAAGTGTAAATCGTCAATATCGCTAGAGGGTGTTAACTTTCTGATTTGCAAGTACAGTACGTGTTTTGACATGTCTGCGGTTAGTGTAAATCTCTGTTGGAGTAATGATCCCGCTTGGGCTGTTATGTACTGAAATCGGAATACGCCAAATTAGTCAAAGATTAACTTCCATGCTTCTTTATATTTCAGATACGCAAAAATAAATACAGGTATACTTCGCTTTTTATTTTACATTTGATAAATGATTTTGTAATTTAACTTTTGTATGATCTCACATTCAAAAGGAAAGACTAAAATGGCATACAATTCTGAATAAAGACATTATTATGAAATGAAAGATAGATTCTATTATTCATTATTGAAAATGTTCTCTCAGATAACATGATGTATTTACTGTAATCAAACATTCATCAAAGTTTGTTTTCTGCATTATTATTAATGTTATATAAAACGAAATGTTTGGTACACGAAGTTTTCAGCATGTCGGACTCAGGAAACGAACATAATCATGTTGCGTATAGAAATCACAGAGACTGAAATATCTTATCCAGTCCCACGAGCACTAAACCGCTCCGGTGGCCTAGTGGTTAGAGCGTCCGCCTCGGATGCGGGAGGTCGTGGGTTCGATCCCTGGCCAAGCCATATCAAAGACTTTAAAATATTGGTACTAACAGCTGCCTCGCTTGACGCTCAGTGGTAGGACTGGTCGGCCTGGTGTCAGGATATTGTGACTGGGTGGGACATCATGCTACATGTCTGCGGCATGATGCTCCGGTGCAAGACATCACTATAATTGCCACACTGCAGACATCGTAGCGATATGACTGAAAAATTGTTAAAGCTACGCTAAAAATCCAAATCACACACACACACACACACTCACACACGCAACACACACACACACACACACACACACACACACACACGCACCAGCACTAATACTGACAGCGACATATTTGAGTCTAAAATGAAAGCATGTATAAATACTTTACTGGAGAAAACATTCCCATCAGGGCATCCAGATGCTAAAGTGCACTTGACTGGATGACAGCTTGTTCCGGGATTTCAGGGCAACGATTTTTCCAACTCTATAAAGATGATTATTTGCAATTGGGGATAGATTTTTGAGACCATTGTTAACTTCTTAATTTTTAGAAGGCAACAAAACGATCAATTTGTGTTATTTACTTTAAAAGAAATAAATGACAGTCGTTATCTGGATTAGTGCAATTTATGATCACTTTACGGATGAAGTGTTTCTTCAAACATTCTCAGCAAGTGTATTCTACGTAAAGTATTATTGACATAACAAACACATAATCATTTTGCAACTTTTCTTTACTATGAGTCATAATGTTCATTGATGGATTTTTTTAACGTTCTTTATGTCAGTTATATGTGGTTTTTAAACGTTCTTTATATCAATTATACAAGGGTTTTAAACGTCATTTATATCAAATATACGAAGTTTTTAAAACGTTCTTTATATCAGTCCATGAGGTAAAAAGGCATATGCCTAGCTTCTCTGAAACTGTGTATAAGATCATTTTATAAAAGTGACACAAATGACGTCACACATATTCTGCATGAAGGAATTCAACCAAAACTCGTGATTCAGCTATTGATACGGTCCTGTGTATAAATTATACTCTACGACTCCAGTTTTAAAATTAATAACAATTTAGGGAGATTATATAAGTTGGATATACACTGAACTTAACCTTTAAGCAAGTATATATATGATGCAGCAGTTACGTGGTTTAATGAACTAGAACTTTTGTTCCATAAGAAATAATGCATATAAAAATAAATACTAGTATATTCTACACTTTATGATAATGGACAGATTTTCTTTATAGCGTAACCCATATTGTGTCTGATAGGTTCTGACAGAATCCAAGGCGTATAGATTTTAATTCCTTACTGTACTTAGATGAGAGTTAATTACTAAGTTGTCATGCTATTGTGACTGCTACAAACCAATACCTAAAACCGCGGACACGTTCTATCATTGTTACGTGACGTTAGCTTGTGCGAAAGGGTTTGGGGGAGGCAAGGGCATGGATGCCGTAACACTCAGACTGGGATCGAATCTGAGCAGAGGACTAATTAAGAAAATTCACTAACCCTTGTGTTATTTTCATTTTCTGTATTCATATATATGAATGACATCTTTTAATTTTTTTCTTCAAGTTACGTTACCACAAATGACAAGGTGGTATAATTAGAAATGTATTCATTTGATTCCTCCTACAACCGTAGACAGATGCATGGACCGGCAGAATAATTTCAAATGGAGAAGGTTCTTCCTTGTAATATTTGATAGTTATATGGCACCGAAAAATTAAATGTTTTGATGTTGCTTTTGATAACGGTCAATTTGATACGATTTTCACTCTGGCACTGCTTTTACATGCTTTAAGAGACACGGAAAGATACAATGATGTCTTGAATCAAAGGAACGACAGGTTATGGTAACTCCAGACTGGGGTAGAAATGAATGTATAAGACGACTCTATAATTGGATCTTAAACTTCGCACAATAGGCATTAGGATGCTGTCCAAACCTTTTAAAGACTGTTTCTCGGGTCCTTTGTAAGTGGAGATGTTAATTGAATAAGGGTATGAATTGTTTTTCTTCAAGATAAAAGATACATTACGTTGAAAAGTAGTAAACGTGTTCATAAAACATCGTTATGCGTAAAATCCTCATAAACTGACTCACATATATATATGCTAAAATACAAGCCACGAAGATTGTTGGTAAACTCAGAGAAAACTGCATATCCTCAACACAAATTGTATACTTTTATTATTTATACCGATTCGAATCCATTCCGTCTTCGTATCCCCATTGTGTAACAGATAGGATTGTTTTATGGCCACTTATTATTGTCACTCTATTCTCTGATTTTTATAACCTGACCATTATTCTGGAGATTACAATGAATTCTCGAGGGTGGCCCTTCACTAGGTCAATTTACTTCAGCAGTAATTCTTGCTTCTCTGAGACTTCTATAACCATTTCTTCTATGTCTTATAGTTAAATACACCGCCCTAATCGTGTTATTACATACAATACTTCACGGCAACATATTGTCACAAAAGTAGATTGTCAATGTTTATCGAAAATGTTGGAACAAAATAGTGACAGATTTTTTATTCCGTTTTATGGGGTTTTCTTTGTTTGTTTGTTTGTTTGTTTGTTTGTTTGTTTCTTTCTTTCTTTCTTTCTTTCTTTCATTTTAAATTTTAATGATAGGATGCGGTGGTTAAGAAAATGTCGTGGAAACATTGTGGACTTTTTGCATTTATGACCCAATTTTGAAGCAGTGGCTTTAAGTCATTCATTGACTTAGCAAAATGTTTACAGTGTATAATAGATTGATAAACATTGTGACGTATTATCTTATTTTTATGAGAAAGATGTCAATAAACCTGTATGTTTAAAATAAATTTAGTGTTAAAATTGTTCAAAATTAAAACACGTTTGATCGATGCATGCATTGGTGGTTAAATAGTTTCATTTGAAAATAATGACCAGTATTTAAATAAACAAATAAATTGTTTAATAATTCGTACCCGTTGATCGGGAAGCTTTATATATTACCCTTACCATTTTATCGTTTTACTTTCAGCTATTTGGTTTTGATATCGCTGGTCGATATGAAACCTTTTTCATTTTTAAATGATCATACATATAACCTTTTGTTTGGCGCTAAATAGCCTAACAGTGCTGGTGCGCCGTAAAAATACAATCAGTCAATCAATCGATAATTCGTATACCTTTAAAAATAATTTTAGTTATGCATCTTGTTTCTTTTTGTAAAATGTTCCCAGCTTATTTAAATATGTTGTCTTTTATATTTAAAGCTTGACTCTTGTCCTAAGACTAACTTTTATGTAATAACACTGACATGATGACCGCGCGTAAACTACCAAAGATTTAAGATAACAAAGCTGTATTTAATGAATCAGATGATTTTTTTTTTGGTCAATGACTTATATCGATAACAAAAATTTCAAATATTATCTAATGGAATACACTTCTGTTTCTTTAGCTTTTTCGTGCCATTGTCAAAGAACTGTTATCGTTTTAACATTTACGACTCATCTAGTGAAAGATACTTTATTCATATGGTTACCTCAGCATGAATAGGGAAGTGTACAACATGAATAGGGAAGTATACAGAATGAATAGGGAGATATATAACATAAATATGTAAGTATACAGCGTGAATAGGGAAGTGTACAGCATGAATAGGAAAGTATACAGCATGAATAGAGAAGTATAAAGCAAGAACAGGTACGTATACGACATGAATAGGTAAGTATACAGCATGAATAGGGAAGAATGTAGCATGAATAGGGAAGTATATAGCATGAATAGGTAAGTATACATCTTGAATAGGGAAGTATAAGGCATAATTAGTGTAGTGGGGTAGTATACAGACAATAGGAAAATACATTACGGGACCCCAATATCGAATATACGGACAAGATTTATACGGACAAAAAATTATCCTGGGGTAGTATATGGACAATGGGAATTTTGTATAGGGACAATAGGAATGGTACAGGTGGCATGACGTCGCGGTACTGGACACTTGCAACAATGTAGCAAGGGGCTGACCTAAATACGTTCAGCTACTCTAGGGAAGGTCAAATACAATAGAGAGACATAGACATAGACAACACATAGATAACACATATATAGGCAAAGTGAGAATTAATATCTTTTCGAGGCATAGGAAGTGGCCCTGAAAAGGGCCTTTGGGTTTTATGTTAACACCAGTTCGTTAACATAGTGGGCATCGCACTGATCTTCTTCTCTTTCTCAAACTTTGTCTAACCTCTGGACCGTAGATAAGGACTCGCTTCAGATAGCCTTGTCTCTCCACATAGATCCTTCGTTTCCAAAGGGCTGTATCAGTGATCTGGGTAATTGCCCAAGATGATCTGACATACATTGGATAGTCCGGGTTGAACAGCATCGACGATAGGAGGGTAGACGATTCTACGTTTGTCCACATCTTGTGACGAGAACAGGTGAAGGGAATGAAGTGAACCGAGTTTATTTATAGTGGAAGACAGGATCGAAACGGATTGAAATTGTTCACCAATGACAACACGCGTTACAAAATTCAGTAACTTCGCGGAGTCTCTCTTCCAATCCGAAGAGAGCTACCTGTGACGTCACATTCCTATATAGGTGAGCTAGCGTCTGTGCGCATTGAATCGATGCGACATTGTTTTGTGAAACATGACTGAAACTAAGAAGACAATGAATTGGGGTGCAGCGTTGACGAGAAGCGATGGCATAGCAGCGGCTACCAAAGTTAACACAGCGCTACTTCCAGAAGAAATTGATTTCGACTGGGATTTAGTAGATTTTCTCTCTTCGCAAGAATTTGTTCCGGTATCAGCGCCTTCACCACCTTCTCCTTCTTTACCACACGTCGAGGATTTTAAACAGAGACAGAAAGAAGAATTGGAGAAATTTTTACAACAGCAGAAAGAGGCAGAACAAGCATTTCTCCTTGAACAGCAACAGCGAGAAGAAGAGGCAAGAAGGAAACGACAGGAAGAAGAAGAAGCAGAGAAGAAACAAGGTTTAGGAGAGAAGGAGAACAGTGAACCTCAAACAGTAACGGTACTCTTGGACATTTTGGCAGAGTTAAGAAGTCTGAAACAAATGTATCAGACTTCTTTATTACGACCCAAGAGAAAAAGACCTTCCCGAGCCAAACAGTCCAACCCGGTTACTACACCTGAGATACCACCCTTAGTGATTTCTACCAAATCATCGACAGGAGCAAGTCCACAGGTAGGCCTTGGCCGTGGCAAATGCTTAAGGCAGTTAAAGTTGATTGCTTCTCGTTCCTGAGTTTGATTGTTTTTAAAGAAAAACAAACACCCAAAGGTCCTTTTCAGGGCCACTCACTTTTTCGAAAAGAGACACTATTCATTTTGCCAAAATCAATTAAAACTCAAAATCCCTTTTATTTTTTAAACCCATGATGTACGTGTTGTGAGTGCCTGAGTGTAGGTCCTTAATATTCTAAACAATCAAAACCAAGAGACACTTACGTTTCTTCAGTCTGGTCTATTCTATTTACAATCCAATATCACAACACAACACAACACAACACTTTTTTAAAAAGTTCATAGACTTCTTCTGTTTCTTTTTCTTTTTACTCTCTCTTTTTCTTGAATTTCTTCACTTTCACAGCTTTTTCCTCCTCTTCTCCCTCACTTTTTTCTCGTCTTCTTTTCTTTTCTGTCTTCTTTTTCTGAACGTGACGGGGTTCTTCCTTTGCCGAGGGCACCTCTTTTTCTTCCTCCTCCTCCTCCTGCTCCTGTTCTTTCTTAGGACACTCTGAAGACCAATGTCCTTTCTCTTTACAATGATTACAGGTATCCTGACTCTTGTCTCTTTTGACACTGGTCTTGCTTTTTTGACGGTGTGGACATTTTGTAGCCCAATGCCCTTTCTTCTGACAGATATAGCAAGTATCTTGACTTTTATCTCGAAAGGAGGGAGAGTAGTCCGTCGGCTTGTCTGAAGAAAACTTTCTTATAACACCTCGCAAAGATCTGATCAGAAGTTCGATCTGTGTGTGCTCTTCCATCGTGCTTGTCGGATTGAGAGCGAAATGAATACTGAGAGAGAAGGCAGCAACTTTTTATATATACACTGAGTCTGACATGGTTATATAGGGGACCATGGCGTTTCAAAAGTAGTCATTTGACTTTTTGCAGTCAAGATGAAACGATCGCATCATTTCGTAGAGAAAGGAGAAGAAAGTAAGAGGCAGAAACGTGATTTATCGCCTCGCACAGTAGCTGAAGTCTTGGCTCAAATTCATGCCAGCGATTTTGAAGATGAGATGAGTGAACCAGAATCTAGGCCCAGAGAGTCTACACCAAACCAAAGTCCATCACCACCAGTAAACCCTGAAAAGTACTACCACATTCGAGAGACGGACAAACTATCCTCTAGAAAATATAGAACTACGGCCTACACGTACGCAGTGAACTTTAAAGATTTCAAATAAGACGTACCACTGGAGAAATCAAAAGGGTTCATCATCGATGTGTGGGATTCTTTGTTAACCACAATGAAACAGCAATGTCAAGCCAAAGAAGACGATCGCTTGAGACTTTCTATTCATCGCGACAGTTTGGAGTCCCCCGTCTGGATCGAGTTTAGCAGTCTAGCAGAATTGACACCTTCCAAAGTCATGGGCAAGATTCAACACGTACAAGAATCCAACGACAAGTTTCACATCACCGACGGAAAAGCGACACTGTTCATCACCTACGTGTCTCTTCCCCAAGGGACAGGACATGGCAAAAAGGTGTTATTGGTAGACAAACTTCGCAGCATCAAGCGCAGCATCGTTCATATTAACAACACTCAAGACCAGATGTGTTTAGCCGGTGCCATCGTGGTGGGACGAACGTATGACGACAAGAACGACACGGCAGAATGGAAAAGAGCCTGGCAAACTATTCAGAAATCTAGCCGAGCCAAATAACAAAGAGAAGCAGAACTCCTGTTACAGCAAGCGGGGATATCCAAATACACACCCGGTGGCATTCCTGAAATGCAAAACTTGCAAGACGACTTAGCTTCACGCTACACCTTGAAAGTACACCCTCAAGAAGTGCGCGGACCTCTGTTGTTTAGAGGCAAAAATTTCAAAGACGGAAAATACATTCACGTCTATCATCACGATGAACATTTTGATGCCATTACCAGTATCACTGCATTCCTGTCATACAGTTATTACTGTGAGAAATGTGACTATGGCTATAACAGTCGAGAGCAACATAAGCATTGCGGATCGAAATGTGAGGGATGTTTAGCCTCTAAACCCTGTCTTGACGAAGGACAAGAAGGAGTGCATTGCCCAGCTTGTCAGCGCACGTTTGTCAGCCCTGCTTGTTACCAACAACATCTAAAGACGCAGGGTTCACAGTAGAAATGTTCTTGCCAACTCCTGAGATTATGCCCTACTTGTGGACAAGGCATACGTACCAATAATGCCAAGGCACACGTCTGTTCAGGAAAGAAACGATGTCACATTTGTCGCCAAATCGTGGACTTGGAACACCAATGCTACATTCAAAAATACCAGTCCAAAAGTGAAGAGGAAGAAGAAGAAGATAATGACCAGAAGAAAGGCAATTTCATCTTTTTCGATTTCGAATGCATGCAAGAGACTGACATTCACATTCCTAATTTCTGTGTGGCTCACCGAGCGTGCGAACAAGTGCATCCAAGAGTCTATCTTTATGCATTGCCCTTACTGTAGCAAGATTCCTGGAGGACGTGAAAAAATCTTTCGGGGACCAAACACGCTAGTCGATTTCGCCCAATGGATCTTAGACCCTATCGACGAGACGTGGAGTCAAGAAGACATCGAACGTTACGGCGATTGTCATCGCTATGCCACGGTGATGGCTCACAATTTCTCGGGATACGATGGGCAATTTCTTCTCAGATACTATACGGAACAAAGTACCGAACGTCCGAAAGTGACTTTGAACGGAGCCAAACTCATTTCCATGCAAGTGGGACAAGTGCAGTTTAAAGATTCGATGAGTTACTTGGCCATGCCATTGAGTCGCATGCCTAAAACGTTTGGCATGACAGAAATGGCCGAAGGCTATTTTCCACACTTTTTCAATACCGAAGCCAATCAAAATGCCGTTCTACCCCATTTGCCTGAGGCTCACTACTACGACCCCGATAACATGCGTACCGAACAACGAGAAACTTTCTACGCTTGGTACCAGACTCACGCCTCGGACCCTTTCGACTTTCAGGAAGAAATGTTAAAATATTGTCGTTCCGAAGTAGACATTTTACGGCGTTGCTGTGGAAAATTTCGAGAACTGTTCATGGAGCACAGAGGGATCGACCCTTTGAAAGAAGCTTCCACCATTGCCAAGCGTGTTCCTTAGTGTACCGCCAACGATTCATGCCCGAAAACACTCTAGCTGTCATAAAATCCTCAAACAACCAATTTTGTCAAACGTCAATACTCGGTCAAAGCCCTACGCTGGTTACATTACTTGTGCGACAAGGAAGACAAATAGATCCAACATGCTCGCAACGGAGGTGGCGAAAAAACCATTGGAAGGTATTCTGCGGATGGCTGGGACTTAGAAAACCCCAAGATCGTGTACGAGTTTAATGGGTGCTTATTTCATGGATATCCCATCTGCTACCCTCAACGTAACACGACAAATCAGTTTTTACAACGGACCATTGTAGACTTGTACCAGGCCACTTGTCAGCGTCGCCTGAAGGTAGAAGAGCAAGGATACCGAGTGGTAGAAATGTGGGAACACGAGTACAATCACCGTATGAAAACCGATCCAGAGCTTAAGCGCATTATGGAAAATTACAAGCTGGTGGACCCACTGAACCCAAGGGACAGTTTGTACGGAGGACAGACGAATGTCACCTGTTTGCTGTACCAAGCCGACGAGGAGAACGGAGAAGAAATCAAATACTTGGACGTGTGTTCTCTGTATCCGTACGTGTGCAATTATTGTCACTTTCCTGCAGGGCACCCGCAATTGGAACACATCGACGTGGACAACATTCGCCAATACGAAGGATTGATCAAATGCAAAGTCTTGCCTCCCGCGTCCTTGTACCATCCTGTTTTACCTCACCATTGCCAAGGAAAACTGATGTTTCCCTTGTGCCGTACTTGTGTTGAAATGTACAACCAAGACCGACCTTGTCAGCACACCCAGGAAGAACGTGCCTTGACGGGAACGTGGGTCAGCGTGGAATTTTTTAAAGCTCTGGACTTGGGATACCAAATGTTAGAAGTGTATGAAATTTACCTCTTTCCCAAGACAGAAAAATACTACAAGGGTGACGAGACTAAAAAAGGCATTTTCGCCGACTACGTGAATGCCTTTTTGAAACTGAAACAAGAAGCTAGTGGCTATCCTTCCTGGTGCGACTCTCCCGAAGACGAAAAGAAATTCAAAGAGAAATACTAGGAGCAGGAAGGCATCACTTTAGACCACATCGAAAAAAACGAAGGAAGGCGATCGTTTGTCAAAGTGATGTTGAATTGTTTGTGGGGTAAAATGGCACAACGACCGTGTTTACCCAAGACAGAGTATTTGACAGAGCCTTCTCGCTACTTCCAGATGATTCACGACAAAACCAAATACATGAAACACGTGGACGTCCTTCGTGAGGATTTGATCTTAGTCAATTACGAAGAAGAACTGGACTTTGTGGAAGCCGACGAATTTGGAAATGTCATCATTGCGGCTTACTTGACAGCCCATGCTCGTTTAAAACTGTACGAAGCTTTAGAACTGTTAGGAGATCGTGTGTTGTATTTTGACACGGATAGTTGCATCTACATCGATCGCCTGGGTCAACCTCACCCTGACATCGAAGGAGACCGTTTAGGAGCCTGGACGGACGAGCATCCCGACGACAAGATTCTAAGTTTTGCAAGTGGCGGTCCCAAAAATTACGGCTACGAATACCGGGACAAACAAGGAGAAGTGCACACGGAGTGCAAAGTGAAAGGATTGACTCTCAATTATCGCACCAGTCGACTGGTGAACTTTGGTGTCTTGGAAGAAGCCTTGCAGTCTGGACGGGATGGAAATTTTAAATTGACCACCCACAAACCGCACAAAATTGTACGTTTACCCACGCACCAAATTGTCAGCCAGCCCTTGGAAAAAGTCTATCAAATCGTGTACCAGAAGCGAGTACGGCTTCCCAATCACTTCACTTTACCGTACGGACACGCTGATATTGGCCAGCATATAAAAAGGGATAACATTCAAGACCGATAGTGTATTGTCACTACCATTGCCAAAGGAGAAAGATGAATCCTTTCAAACAGTAAGTATCAAGCAAGGGCAAACTCGAGTACGATGCTGTGCCTTGCGATGGCAGGGATGCCGTACGCTATGACCTTAGCGATTCAGCACCACATGATGGGAAATTTGCTATAACTAGACCTACCATGGAAAGTGATGCTGTGCGTGTCAAACCTGATGGATGCGAAAGCGATGCCACTCGTTATCGTACACCTTTTCACTTTATTGGTTTTCATGGTGGATGTCATGATTATGAAACCATGCGGCTACCACCCTACGGATGCCATGTAAAACTGAGCAAACTCATGCATATTTCACCGTATCCTCATTGAAATGAACCTGTGAAAGACGAATATTCGTTCCATGTGTGTTTGCCTGAATACTATGACTATGAAAGTCGGATCCAAACCTTCGATGAAAATGGCCAAAATATCTGAGAGGACCTACCCCCGAAGAATTAGCTAGAGCTGGATTTATCTAACTGGGCGAAGGCGATAAAGTCAAGTGCTTCTGTTGAGGTGTGTCACTTCACGAGTGGGAACAGGAAGATTCCGTTTACCTGGAACATGCTTGATGGTCTCCAGATTGTCACTACCTACCTTTAGTGGGACCTCGTCATTGAAGTGAGGCTACCATGTCGTTTAAGAAACCAGCTCCTTGGCTAGGAGTCAAACATTGGACAACACCTAGACAAGTATTTAAACCCAATGTAGAAAATAATATTCAAAGATTACCAAACGAATTGCAAGAGAAGATCTACAAGGACATTTGGCAGGGACTTGCCAGAATCAAATCTCAATTGGTGACTGTAGAACTTTTGTGTCGAGAAATTCACAAGAGGAAATTGACAAAAGTCAACAAACAAGTCCGATTTCTCTGGATCAAGGGTGCGTTCATCCTACTATTCCGCTTTAGACCATTTACATTTGAAGATTTTATTGACATTCTTGACCGTTTCCTGGAATGGCAGTGGTCAGAAATTACTCACTACGTCCGTTACTTTCGCTCTAGGAGAAGTTTTTGACTGACATAGCCATGGATACTTTACAAGAGAACATTCGTAGTTTGCCTGTGGAGTTGAGAGAACGCATTTACCGCGAGTTGGTCAAAATACAAGTGAAACGCAAACTCAGAATCATTTCTCCATTTTTAAACTATGCTCTTTTCCAAGGGAAGCGAAGACTGATTATGGGAGGACACTACTTCAGTCACAAATATAAACGAGGCTATTGGCCACGACCCAGTGATTCCTGATTCTTATCACCTTACACCTGAGCGGGTATAAAAACGGAGTACCATGCCACGACCTTTATCATTCGTGATACAACAGATTCCATGGAAGGAAATCAATGACACTATTCAAACAGTGGAGGATTACCAACACCTATTACGAGAACTGTGTCCATTGAATTGAGGTCGACGTGTATTGTATGTCTTAGTGACTTGCTTTCTGGGATTTCGTTTACCAGCTGATTCTTTGTGGACTCTTTACGAACAGTACATACCATTTCAAAAAGCATGAAAGTGATCCCATTAAATGTACACGAGAGACTCATTCTGCTCAAAGCTTTGCGATTTCATCTCGATACTTCTCTACCTCTGCGGGAAAGAAAGATTCGTCAACTTTTAGGAACTGAAGATGTGTATGACGATGTGTGAGTAGCTTGTGACTTACACCCTCACTGGAAAGATGTACGTGACTGGAAAAGTTGGGGTTTCGAGGCTTGGACTAAAGAAGTGGCACACTATGCAAAAGATTTGTAATCCTAAACAACTAAAACGTTCCGTGAAAAAGTAACTTTTAAACCTGTGTTAGTGACAGTACCAGAAGAAGAAGAACCACTCCCTTCAGTACAAGACAGGACCGTCATTAACATCCCCGAAAGGCCATTCCGGGAGGACCCCTGTGTGACTGTACCAACGAGTGTAAAGACTTTATGAACATTACACACTGTCCCTAGGACACCACCTCTTGATCACCAGAAATGTTGTACAGAGACTTGTTTATATTTCACCATCATCATTTTGATGTGTATTTTATTCATGTACTTAACCATTTGGCTTTTATATATTTTTGTCTTTCGTGTTGTTCACATTTAAAGATGACAATAAACGTGTCCTGAAAAAAGTATAAAAACTCTTGTCTTGTCTGTCTTCGTGTCAAAACTGACATTTTCCTTGCACTGCTACTATTATGGCTACCTCTACTGTCTCTGCTCCCTCTTCCTCCACCTTCAAAGTCATCGACGAACACTTAGATCGTGCTAGTTGGGAGGCCTTGTATCTTCGCCATCCCTTTAACATGCTCATTGCTGGACCGAGCGGTTCAGGCAAAACCGAATTTGTCAAACGTTTGATCGAACATAAACATCATTTGATCGATTGTTCCCCTCAACGCATCGTGTGGTGTTACAAAGAGTGGCAATCGGTGTATAGCCTTCTGCGAGAAAGTCAAAGCGATTCCATCGTGTTTGTGGAAGGCATTCCTGGCTAAGACCACGGGATCGTGTCTGACCCTACTCAAACTCATTTGGTCATCTGTGACGACACATTAGGAGAAGACGAAGAAGAAATTAAACTGTGGTTCACGCGCAAAGGGCATCATCGTAATGCCAGTGTCATTTTCATCATCCAAAATTTGTTTCAACAAAGTAAAGCCCACCGTACCATCAGTCTCAATGCTCATTACGTGGTCTTGTTTAAAAGCCCTAGAGATAAATCGCAAGAGCAAGTGTTAGCCAAACAGTTAGGAACGCCTTGGCTGATTCATGCGTACGATGATGCCACTCAAACACCACACCCTTATTTAATCGTGGATATAAAACCCACCACTCCCGATTATTTGCGATTTCGTACCCATCTGTTTCACCACTGGTGCCAAGATGGAGGGCCTGTCGTGCACATGTCCCCGTCGTCGACTTAACCACAACTACATTCACCCAAAAAAATCTATAAGAACCTCTGTCACTTTGGCTCTATCTCACATATTGTCAACATGACGTCCTTTCAGTCTCATCTTCCCATCAAATTGATTCGTGCCTTGTACGGTATCAGTCGCGAAAAAAATCTACAAATATGTGATCGTGTCTTGGAAGCTAGTCTCAAAGAAGTCGTACGATGGTTTACGGTGACAGCACGTCAATTACTGCAAGGCACCATTCAGATTTCACATCAAACCAAACGTTTTTTTGAGAGAAACAAAGTTGCCTTGACGCAACTGGCCGATCCTCGCATTGACACTTAAACTAAAAAGCAAATCTTTTGAAACCTGGAGGCAGAGGTTATCTAGGAGGTGTCATCATCCGTTCCCTCTTAAAATTGGATCCCAATGCTCCCAAAGTTGTTCCCAAGAAAAAAAGCCACTCCCCGACGTACCCAGAAGAAAAAGAAAAAGAGCAACGGTGTCAAGACCAGGTCACAGCCACAGAAAGAGAGAAAGAAAAGTCCACTGAAAACAGCTTCTATTCGCAAGAGAGTCACTGACGCCAGGACGCAACCTTACATTCGCAAGCCACGACCTCCAGTGGTGACACCCTCTCCCTCGTTAGCGGCAGTGGCCGCTGCTCACAAAGTTTACTGGATTTGTCCAAACAAGAACTGTCCCGATTTAGTCCGTTGCGAAGTCCTCCACGACATGTGTTGCCTGTCATCAAGTTGATACAACGTAAAGACAATCAGTGGCGACGCATTCCAGTATAAAAAAGACATGAGGCAAAAAATAGGGATCAGTGTTTTTGTGCTGCTGAACGCCCAAAGATGTCCCCTCCAAGAAGTGCACACCGTTACCATCGTCGTCCTTCTTCTGTCCAAAAAGGAAAAGGAAAACGAAAAAGACAGTCATGTCATCCTAAAAAGCACTTAGCCAAACATCGACGTCACCCCCAGAAGAGACACACTCGTCCAAAGAAAAAAAGGAGCACCCAAAGGGAAGGATATGCTGAAATACTTCTCGAAGGGATAGATTTTACAAAATTCTACCCTAAAAAAAGATAAAAGGACATATGTCGAGCCATGGATGTCAGTGTATTTTGTGGACCAATAGATGCCTCCTCATAGTCGGTCTCCTGTCCAGAAAGGAAAATTAAAAGGACAGACTCGTCATCCGAAAAAACGCATAGCCAAACATCGACGTCACCCCAGAAAAAGACACACTCGTCCAAAGAAATAGAGGAGTCACAAAAGAGGAGGAGGATTCTTTGACAATTTTGGAAAACACATCGTCACCTTTATGACGAAGCGATAGTCCCCAAAAAAATGATAAAACACCGTGTGTCAAGTCATTAACGTTAGTGTATTTTTGGTGTGTGCCCCGGAACACAAAGAACCAACCAAGAAACAAAGATGTCACCCCACAAAAGACACCTTTCTTCTACCTCTAAAGGAAAGAAAACAAAAGGACTACCTCCTCGTTTAGACAAACATTGGGACATGTTGTCCGTCCTGTCCAAAGCCCCTCCACCCATGAGAAAACAAACATTCAAACTGCTTCTAAAGACGTCGTCGATACCGTGCGCAAATGTTGTCTGAATGTCTTGAAAGGAACGATACCTTTGTCTCCACATCAGAAAAAATGCTTAGACAAACATCGACACGTTCTTCGCCAAATGGTCCAAAAGAAAATACCCATTCGTCAAAAGAAAAAGATGTTGGTACAACGAGGAGGACTTGTGCACCTGTTGTTAGCACCCATACTAAAAGCCACATTGCTCCCCATGATTACAGGACTCACAAGGGATAGGTCAGAGATAAAAAGGTCAAAGAAGATAGAAGGAGGATACTGCAAACAAAAGATCTCAGACGTGACCCTTGAAATCTGATGGAAGGACGAAAACTGGCTTTAGTGCCTTACAAACGATGGATGGAATGCTATCGTTGGCAAGAACAACGGGCCCCACATTTACCTCCCAATCCTCATCTGACCGAGATGTCCCAGTTACAACACGAATTGCAATCGTTTATGGATCGCAGCGATTTGTCAGAAACGGAAACAAAAACAACGGTACGGTCAGTTGTTGCAACGACTGCAACTCTTTCACCAGAAAGCTTTAGACGAAACAGCTCTACCCAATCTGAAAGGTTTTAAGGCCTTGATGAAAAGTTCCCCGCCACCACCACTACCACCTCCAGCGGTCAAGACAGAGGCAGCCCTACGGTTGCCTGAGGAAGAAGAGGCACGAGAAGTCTTTCAAACACCGTCAGCAGCTCCCATCCCTAGTAAGATTCCAACTTCCTTGTTGACCCCTTCCCCTACACCCAGAATTGGATGGCTTAAAAAGATGATGTCCACTCCTCCTTCGACAGAAGTGAAAAAGAAAGAAGGGAAAGCAGAAGTGAAAAAAGAAAAGAAGACCAAATGCATTCCATTACCACCACCTCCACCGTCACTACCACAAAAACTACCTTCGACGTCTACTCCTGTGGCACATCGGACACATAAAGCCGTTTCTAAACCACTTCAGAGTACCATCAGCGAAGAGTGGATCACTTATTTAAAAAATGGAGAAGGTGTTAGCCAGCATTTACTACGATCCATCCCATCCCGCAGGTTACGGTGGAGTTCAGAAATTGTATCGTGCTGCCAAAACTCGACTGAAAAGTGTTCGTTTACCTCAAGTACAACGCTGGTTACAAGAACAAGTCACGTACACTTTACACAAACCCATTCGACGAAAATTTTCCAGAAGTCGTACCCGAGTGGAGGATATCGATCATCAGTGACAAGCTGATTTAGCCGATGTCTCTCATTTAGCCACCTACAATCGTGGCTACAAATATTTGTTTTGTGTCATCGACTTTTTTTCCAAATTCGCATGGGTCGTGCCATTGACTTCCAAATCGAGCAGTGAGTTAGTGCGAGCCCTCAAACTGGTGTTGAAACAAAGTGGGCGTCACCCTCTTCGATGGCAAACCGACAAAGGCACCGAATGTCTGAACCAAGCTTTCCAAAGAGAATTGAAGAAACGTGACATTCATTTTTTCACCACCGAGAATCCCGAAACCAAAGCCAGCATCGTGGAACGTTTTCAACGCACCTTGAAAGAACGCATGTGGAAATATTTTACGCATCAACACACTCTCAAGTACATCGACGTCTTACCGCACCTCGTTCAAGCGTACAACCAATCTTACCATCGAAGCATCGGATGTGCCCCCCAAGAAGTGACTCCCGAGAACGAAGTGACCGTCTTCGAGCATCTGTTTGGTACGTTCCCGACAGTGACTGTCCCCAAGAAAGTTGAAGTGTTGGCAGCAGGAGATTGGGTACGCATTGGTAAAACCAAACGCACTTTCGACAAAGGTTACTTACCCAATTGGACCACTGAATTGTTTCGTGTCACTGAACGAGTGCGTGGCCGTCATCCTCCCGTCTATAAATTAGAAGACATGAACGGAGAAGTGTTAAAAGGAACGTTTTACTTGCCCGAGCTGCAACGTGTGACCAAAAAAGAGGACGAAGTGTACGAGATCGAAAGCATACTCGACCGAAGAACCCAAAAAGTAGGAAAAAAGTGTCAAAGAAGTCAAAGTACGTTGGAAAGGATATCCTCCCAGTTTTGACTCTTGGATCGACGCTTCGCAGATCATCCACTATAAAAAGAAGTGACCATCATGCCCTTCAACAAAGCCTCAGCTACTGCAGTGACCACTCCTTCGCCCAGTTCTTCTGTGCAAGATCTACAAAAGCAACCCTTGTGGGTGTGGTGTGAAGAACGTGTGCCTAAAACGCAAATCGTCTTTTTCTGTCAAATCTTTGTGGTGTATTGTGTCATCGGTGCTGCCATTGCCAATTTGAGTTTGCAACAACGAGACAAACAATTGTGGACCATTTTACTCAGCAGTTTCATCGGTTACCTTCTTCCCAATCCGTCCCTGAAATATTCCTCGAACGGGAGCCTTACGTCCAACTTTAGTCCCCCTTCCAACAGTCACCAATCCAATCACAACAATCCTCTTTTAGACACTCCTCTGACTTCCAGTGACCCCTCGGACACTAGAACTGTGGAATTATGAATAACCAATTTTACTTAACATTACCCAGTGACAGTTCCATGGAGGTGTTTACCAATAACACTTTGTGCTGTTACACGGCCAAATTACCTCAGGCCATCCAATTGGATCACGAAGCCTATTGGGAAGTGGCTTTGGTGGAAATGATTCACCCTACACAAGTCAAAAACATCATCGAAAATCAAATCACTTTTGCGGTAGAAGTTCATGACGAGCAATTGCAACAAGCCTTGGATGAACGCGGCAGTGTAGCTGACTCTATGAAAACACAAGACCCCAAAACTAAACGAACCACTTATCGGTTGAAAATTCTCGCAGGCTGTTATTTTAGTGGCCAACATTTGGTGAACGCCATTGCTGACAGGTTCAATAACGTGTTTGGTAAAGCCTTGGAGAGAACCAGAAAAGTGTCACGATCGAATACTACAAAATAGCTCGTCGCCTACTCATCAAATTTTCAGAGGACAAAGTATTGGCCATTACATTTTGTCCTGAATTATATGATATTTTGGGTGGAGACCCTAAGTTGATCAAGGTGAAAACCGAAATACCAGCCGTTACCAGTAACTCGGATTTTGCAAAATTTTTTCGATTCCCTGTAGAAATGAACCAAGGACTGAATTTGATTTTTTTGTACTCCGATGTGGCGGAGTACAACTTGGTGGTCCACATCTCCGTACCGTTACTGCGTGTCATTAATTTCAAAGTGGATTCTGCCACGAATGCTGACGAGGAAGGTGGAAACACCTATCACTGTTACCGCAAATTTGTACATCCTCACTATTTGCCCGTCAGTAAGTCGTATTTCGACACTGTCAACATTACTATAAAAGGAGATCTAGGACAAAATATTCCATTTACCAAAGGGAAAGTCACAATGAAACTCCATTTTCGAAAACGATTACATTAACTCCTTGTCAGTCATGTATCCTGTGTACCAAGGAGTCGCTCGACAGCGAGGACATGGATTAAAAGATATGCTAAAATCAGCCTTTCGTGCAGCGACTCCTGTTTTGAAACCGATGGTGACACGGGGATTGCATGCCATGAAAGATGCCGCGTTGACGCAAGGCAAAGAATTTCTCCAAAATGTCATCATTGACAAACAAAACCCCAAAGAAGCTTTCTTGAGAGCAGGCAAAAATGTCTTGCTTCAAACGGGCAAAGATATTTGGGAAGACGAGAAACTCCTATATATGCTCTGGGAGATGCCGAGTCAGGCATTCCTGCTTCCCTGACGCCACAGCAAGGACAAGGCAGAAAAAAGACGACGAAGACACCCCTTGAGAGGACTTCACACTCCCAGAGCTAGAAAGACTAAGAAAAGAAAAACCGTCCGAGAGTTAGACGTTTTTGATTATTAAAAAAAATCATAGGGAGCAAATGATGCACCGAGAGTCTTGCACCTGTTCCAAGTCGGAACTGGATCTGTTTGCCATGCCACCCACCATGATGACGATGATAGAATCCCAATGGGTTGAATTTCGTCCCGTCTCCTCTTTGACGGATTCAGCTCCCATCGAGTTTGAAATCAAAGGACAGCCCGAAGATTATCTCGATCTGAATAGCAGTTACTTGTTCCTGAAACTGAAAGTGATCACAACGGACAACACCAATCTGGGAGCCGATGATAGAGTAGCTCCCGTCAACAATTTCATGCATTCCTTGTTCAGCGAAGTGGATTTGTACTTGAATAACAAACTGGTCAGCAGTTACATGGATACTTACCTTTACCAAGCGTACCTGGAAAATCTCTTGACATACGGAAAAGAGGCCAAGAACACTCATCTGGATGCTTGTGTGGTATGGAAACCTGACACCGCAGATGAGAACACGTTTAACTACACAGCCCTGACAGCAGATGACAATCCTCACAATGTGGGCTTTAACGTCCGTCGAAATAAAATCCTGCAAGGTCGTAGTTTAAAACTGATGGATCGTTTGCATTTGGACATGTGGTTGCAAGACAAGTATTTGCTGAACGGAGTGGATATTCGCCTGAGACTCAATCGCAGCAGTGTCGCTTTCCATTTGATGGCTCATGCCAACGAGCTCAAAACCATCATCCAAGAAGCCAGACTTTACCTGCGTCGCCTAGAAGTGCTACCTAAAGCGGGAAACGACATCAGTCACACATTGGGCAGAACAGCCATTAAGTATCCGATACGACGCGTTGAAGTGAAAACCTTCACCATTACTGCTGGACTCCGATCCAAGATCGAAGATCATCTTTTCCAAGGACAGTCACCCAAACGTTTAATTGTTGGTATCGTCAGCAACGCAGCCCTCAACGGAGCCAACGATCAAAATCCTTTCCAGTTTAAGCACTACAGAGTATCCAAGATCGAAGTCAGTTGCAATGGCAAGACCTTGTGTACCAGACCCTTCGAACCTAACTTTTCTCAGAAGAATTACTTGAGATCGTACTTGTCCCTGTACGAAGCTACCGGACAGCTAGGAACCAACACCAGTCGCGGCATTTCGTGCGAAGTTTATGTAGGAGGTTACACTTTGTGGGCTTTTGATTTCACTCCAGACCAAGGCAGAGACGAGCGACATTTCCACCTTATAAAATCCGGTCAACTGCGTGTGGAACTTCAGTTTGCAGAAGCTCTCACTGAAACGGTCAACGTCATCCTGTATGCCGAATTCGATAATACCATAGAAATCAACAGTTTGAGAGAAGTCATTCTAGACTATTAGACACTAAGGAAGACTCTTTTCCCTCTTTGAACGGTGGAGAATCTTTGAAAATGGAATGGGAGGATACCGTGAAAGCAGGACCCCAAGACAAAGACGAGGAGGATGAGGTAGTGGTCACGTCCAGATGGCCAGAACAAAAACAACATTTAGTGTTTTGTTTTGCTAAACACCTGGCGGATACAATTACGGAATTGTCCAAGAAAGATTGTTACGGATGTCAAAACGATCATTCCAGTCTAATTCAACACAAGAAATGTCTGATGATGAGTGAAGAAGAAAAATTGGACGAGTATCTGGACGACGCTTGGAGTCTCATCTCGGAAGAAGCAGTGTTGCATGAGTGGTATAAAGGCTTGCGTGATCATTCCTGCCCTCCATTGAGTACTCTAGAGATCTATCGCATCGAAACACTCTTAGCCCAGAGTTGGGAGACAAGGCGAAGAAACCGTTACTTGTCAGAGATTTTCAAGCAAAAAGTCAGAATTGAATTTATGACTTATCATTACCTGTGAGAAAAAACAAAACAAAAATGGATACCTGGGAACTTTATTACCTTTTGAATAACAGTTCGTACACTGCTTCTTGGAATCCTGTCGTGTTTGCTAAAGATGAACTACCTCATCGCAAACCTCAAGACCATCAAGCTTATGTCATCAACACGGACGACAGTGACCTCCCATGAACCCACTGGGTAGCCGTCTACTTTCCTAAAGAGGATTGTGTGGAATGTTTTGATTCGTATGGATTACCCCCTTTGGAAGACGATGTCATTGACTTTATGAGAAGAAATGCCCAGACGACACGATTCAATAATGTGAAATTATAAGGCACAGATTCCATGGTGTGTGGACAATATTGTGTGTATTTTCTTCATTAACGCAGCCTTGGATATCCAATAGAACATTTAGTGACTTATTTTGATCGTAACTCTTCTAGAAACGATGAGAAAGTAGATAGATGGTTTGTGACCATTATGGTTATCTTTTTTCTTTGGCTAGGAAACGTAGTGTACATCAATGGCCTCATGACTTCCATCAGTGGAAATGTCATATGATTTCACAACGTTGTCAAACTTGTCAAAAAAAGTTTGTTTGATGTTATTGTTATTTGTTACTTGTTAGTTGTTTGTTGAATAAAAAATATTGTCTTTTGAAAAAAATGTGTCTGTCAATTGTTTTAAAAAAAAATTTATCATTACAAATGCTCCTTGACTTCTCTCTATCCCTCACCATGGCATGAGCTATCATAGCGTTCCGACACTAAAACTGAGTAGGGATGTTTTCTATCGCGTCCGCGTTTGAACCATATAAAGCGGGTTGGTCTCCAGTCCGGCCATCCACTGTTGACTCGTCAACCTATGAACCTGCCTTCCAGACTACCCAAGATAAACGAAGCTCACGTCAATTTACATCGTGTCAGGCTAAACCTGATACCGAATCCTGAAGAGATAGAGAATGTCAGGATGTTATCAATACCCCAAGACCTGATAGAAGAGGTCTTCAGAGAGGAAATCAAGAAAGAACAAGAAGAATGGACTGAGAAGTACAGACTTCAGAAGCAGAGAGAACAACAACAACAATAGCAGCAGCAACAGCAGCAGCAAGAACCAGACAGAGGTTTTGTTGACTGTCGAGTAGACACCAAGGAATTCTCCTTCTTTTTCCGCAGAAGCAGACCATATCGTATAGTGAAGCCTGCCGCCATACGGGGACGCAATCTTAGACAGTAAAAAAGATTGCCATCACTCCCCGTTAGCAAAAAAACAGCCCTTTTCAGGGCTACCCCAATACTCTAGAAAAGAGATACTAATTCAATTTGCCAAGAAAAAAATATTTGTGTGTTTGTGTCTTTAAAAAAAAAATAAATAGAAGTGTGTCTATAAGCACTTCTTTCCTTTTGTCAGTAAATAAATTCACCCTTTGTTTGTCTGTCTGTGCATGTCTGTGTTTGTAAGTAAAAAGTAAAAAAATCAACGTGAGTGCTTGTTTTAGGTCCGTGCGTTCCATGTTTTTTTGGGGTTATGGTACGTTTTGGGGTAGGGGATGTTTTCCTTCACGTCCGTGCTCCGGGAATATAAAGCGGCACGCTCGTCAGTCTGGCTACCCATCGTCAACGAGAGAACTATAAAGAACGAGTAGAATAAGTAAATTGTTGGAACTCCAAATGCACCTGCAGCATGCCAGGCATATTTTAGACGAGCTGACTAAGGAGGCAATACAGGAGGAATCCAGAATAAAAGAGGAGGAAGAGAAGAGGAAAAAGAAGAAAGAGAAGAAGGAAAGGGTCCTGCCACACCTCATAATGAGGCCTCAGTGTGAGTTGAAGCCTGAGGTGAGGACACATGCACAGGCACTACCAGCTCCACGTCAGCTACAGCCACAACAACTACCACCAGTACCAATAGTTGCTGTCCCCCAGGTGGAAAAGGTGCTCGGCCTGGAAGGTGTCACCATTAACCAGGTGCATTTTGAGTTAGAAGAAAAGCACTTCTCAAGGTTAACCAAATCGCTAGAAAAGAGAGACTATTCAAGTTGCCAATTTGTGTGAATGTAGAGTAGTGTGACTATAAACACTCACTCCTTTAGTGTTGTGTGTGTGTGTGTGTGTGTGTGTGTGTGTGTGTCTGTGTGTGTCTGTGTGTTTCTTCTCTTCCTTCGTTTGTGTGGATAGTATATATGATATGTTTATGCTTTCGCGTCCGTTTATGTGGATAGTAGACATGGGAGTGTGTTTTTTCTTCTTTTCCCGTTTGTGTGGATAGTAGATATCTGTATGTATTTTTTCTTCTCTTCCCCTTTGTGTGGATAGTATAGTGTGTATGTTTTATGCGTTCTGGTTCGTTTGTGTGGATAGTAGATATGGGTATGTTTTATGCGTTCTGGTTCGTTTGTGTGGATAGTAGATATGGGTATGTTTTATGCGTTCTGGTTTGTTTGTGTGGATAGTAGATATATGTATGTTTAATGCTTTCTCGTTGGTTTGTGTGGATAGTAGATATGAGTATGTTTTATGCTTTCTCGTTCGTTTGTGTGGATCGTATAGTGTGTATGTTTTATGCTTTCTCGTTGGTTTGTGTGGATAGTAGATATGAATATGTTTTATGCGTTCTTGTTGGTTTGTGTGGATAGTAGATATGTGTG
>JAECUM010033441.1:0-30066 GCA_016617855.1 Megalonaias nervosa
GAGCAGTTGAATCTAGTCTGTAGATTGCAGGTCTACCTGTGGATCTAACCACGCTGGAAATTCTATGTGTGGTCACACTCCAGATAGGATCAGTTGCTCTTTTCCTACCCTCTTCGAGTTCATCGGGTTCATATAAATATCTTACAATTACATTACCTAGTACTGGTTGAGAGGAAGAGTCATGTCGTTGTATTGGTATACGTTTCTTTGTAATCGCGAAGGTGGGTTTCATAGAAGTTGTACGAGTAATTTCATTATTTAACGCAGCTATCACACTTGGTAGTCTTGCAACCCATTCGCGAGATCTCGTATCTGCCTGAATTGTTTCCTTCGCATACTAGTATCCAAATAGTCTCACAGCAAGTGTTCGATTAAATCGTTCAACAATTGCCTGATCACGATGAATTGCTGTATGTCCTCGTCTGATTTTGACATTATGTTGCTTCATCAACGATGATACTGCACCAAGAAATTCTTTGTCAAGATCAACCTGTAATAGTTGTGGCCATTGCAAGGGTCCTCGTTGATAAATTCGTTTAAACGCAGATGCAACTTCAGTTGCTGTTTTAGTTGATAGTGGTTCTGCTTCCTTGTATCTACTTGCAACGTCAACGACAGCTAACGCGTATTTGCATGTGCGTGATCGACGTCTACCGATTATAATAGTATCGTGCGGTAAAAACCAAATATCTGCTTGATGAACTTCATTAGCAACGCTGACATCAAAATGTGCGTACTGAATTTTTTTAGGTGGTGGTAGATAGATTTGCCATATTGCCTGTCGTGCTAACCAATTTGCAGCAACAACACGTAAGACTTTTGCTGCTTCAGCAAGTTTACTAATCGCCGCCTTACCTCTCCAATATCCTCTTGGACTATAATAAACAGATTCCATTATTATGATAATAATCAGTTGATTAATTACCAGCCCCCAGCATTAGTTTACCTTTCATCGCAGATTTTACTAGGAAGCTAGCAAGTTTCTCTCTGAGAGATTTATCAGGTATAGAATTTAACGCATGAATCAACTTCACATTTGCGAGGTGCCGTTGTTGTAAATCTTTGCTTTTATACGCAACATCATGAACGTGACACGCTTGATCAATTGCGTTTATTGGATACTCTCCAGGTTTTGGTTGGTCTTGATTATCGAGTCGGATATCGAGACGAGTTCCAGGACCACAGTAATTATAGCCAGGCAGATGTTTCTCACCAGGGTACCTCGCCCATGGAGTTCCTGGTAATTTTCCCAGCGAAGCAGCAATGTCACCGCCGATTTTTGTTTTCGACGAAATAAATCTGAATTCTTTTTTGTGCCACATCGCTCACATTTAAGTGTAAGAGCACGTTTTTTATTTTTAGTTGTCACTGTAGTTAATCCACTAGTTGGCGTGGGTGCTCTACATCGAACACAATATAAATCCATGATATAAATTATTATGGATACAATTGACTTCTCAGCGACACAAGCACGTGAGCCAGTTAAACATCATCCAGCACTACCAAATTCTATAAGGATGATAATAATTGGACCATCTGGAAGTAGTAAAACACAATTGTTGCTTAATCTGATAATGAGATGGCTCAAGTGGGATAAGTTGTATTTAGTGGAACCATCGGTAGATGACCAGCGATGTTATGAAGTACTTAAGGATTTTAATGAAAACGCAACGTCGTTGACCGAAGATGGTAATGATGTTATCGATTTTATCACTGATATTGATGAAGCTCCATCCGTAGATGACCTTAACGGGGATATTAACAATTTAGTGGTGTATGATGATGTTATGCTGGACAGGCAAACAAACCCAGCTAGGATATTCTCACGAGGTAGACATAAAAACACAGACGTGATTTATGTTACCCAGCGGTATACACAAATACCAAAAGTGATCAGAGATAACTGTAATATGTTAGTTGTGTTTAACGGAGTTGATACACATACTTTACGAAACAGTCATCAAACTTGGTGTTCAGGGGATATGGACATGATTGAATTCAAAAACTTCTTTGCACAAGCTCAAGCTAGCCCGTTTGGATTTATAACGATAAATTTGCATGATCCTAGGTCAAGGTATCGTGTTGGTCTCGATAAAATGTTTGGTTGACACTACAGCAGCGGAGAGGTTGAACGACAACACGTGTGTGTGCGCGTCGCAAACGAACACGCCTTCGATTTGAAAAAAAAAGTCAGCGCGGGGTAACAAAAAAGCTAATCAGGTCTGTTTCCCGTTGTATGGAAATATGATCGGTTAACGGCTTCGGTTTACGATTATTGACCTTATTTTTCAGTCTTCGTAGAACCCTTATTTTTGCGAACGGAGCCCTCTAAAAAAGTTATAGGGTTCAGTCTCTCTGCTGCTCCGGTTTTCCATTCTGTAACACACCTGTGGCAAAGAGAAGCTAGAAGATCATGCACTGCATTTGAATATGTTGTTAAACTGGATATTAAAGCAAGTCGAACTTGATTAGAGAAAACCTTTTGTTTACAGATTGTGATGCATAATAATGAAAATACAAAACATATGATTAATGTTGTGATATTTCACTTCATTTTGATTGGATGCAAGACATTATACGAGCTATTTTCACATGTATGTCTTAGGTTAAAGAAGTTTCATTTCCTTTTGTATCGTGCTAATTAGTGACAGCATTCTGACATCTTAGATAAATAAACTCCCAAACAACTTTTAAGGTGGTACATCGCTTGATTTGACAAAAGTCATTTGAGAAGTAGTCTGTCTAAGGAAACTGATTTGACAGTTCATCTTCAATACACAAATAACGTAGATTTGCCTTGGTATGGCACTCAGCTAAAATACGACCCTCTTCACTTGCTATGGGTCCAATCTGCACAATGGCCGCTAAGCACGTGCCGCTGCTATATGGCGATTTACTTATTTTGATATTATACTACACCGACCAGCTCGGAGGTCACCTTTGTATAATAAGATCAGTTCCAATCACGTGGCCTCACTGTTTTAATTTTTCATGACTTGCAAAGGTTAATCTAATATGTATCTTGATTGCAATGTAAACTAAACACAATTCTTAGTTAAAAGATCTATCAACGTCTGTTATTGAAAAGTGCAAACTTGACTATGGCTATTAGAGCTCTTCCGTTGTCAAATCTTCAGTTTCGGAAGTGGGTCGTTTTGTACTTTGTTAAGCTGTTAATATCAGAGGTAAATAAATCTTGCATGTAGTCGCAATACCATAATGCCTAAACAAAAGTGATCAGTTTTGAAAAATACCGGAACTTACAAAGTATGAACAAGGGTCCTCAGTCCACTTTGTCCCACATCAACCGTTGGCATATGCAGATAACTAAACCGGTATCCACTGCCCAGCTATCTGACTGGATGCAGCTGAAGGGAACAGATCCAATCAGGTCCCATATTACACTTAAATATGGAGATTGTTAGGAATAATCACAGAGGCCTTCTTACACAACAACACATGTTGCAAACAAGTTTCTCCAAACTATTTTTAATTTTGAATTATTCCCTTTGGACGTTGTGGAGATTGCCTTAAATGATTTAGCTTGCTATGGGCGAAATCCTTGACCCACAAGAGGACACTTGTTCAAAAACACTGTTTACGCTTGCAACATTTGCTAAGGGTTGATGTGGAACAAAGTGTATCGACGAGCGTCGATGAAGCCGTTTATCATAAATGTCACTATTCTTCCAAAGTAACTAAAGCTTGGAAGGATGGAAATGGTTTGTTATAATTAGACGTAAATATTGAACTTGATTTTACGTGAGTGTTATAGGAATGGTATTGGAATGATCTGTCGTCTGTCCATTTTCACCCCTTATTTCATTCAACGAAGTCATCCGTAGTTCCATTCTTTTTCGGGAGTGCTCCAAAAATAGTGATGTGGTACATTTCGACGAATTCCGTTAGTGACTAATCTAATTACAACAACACTCGCACGTGGCTCACAAATTGATAAGAGAGGGAATGAAACGAAGCAAACCCGCTTTTAAAGCGGATCTGAAAAGAAAAAGCGTTTATTAGATACAAACAAATGACACGGGTGAATATAGGTGATCAACTGGAGCGCTAGGATACATTGAAGTTCGAACTTGGACTGAGGACAATCTGACATAGTATTTCAAGATCCAATATTATTCAGATTTAGTATGTACAATTTTATTTTTGCACGTAATGGCAGCATTCGGGCTTGACAAGCGAAGATGCAAGACAAGTCAGTAAGGTACTTACGTAACTCGATTATAGGCTGCCCTGCCGGAAACAAGTGCGTATCAGATGTGGGAATGTTTATACAGATTTTTGCCGTGTTGTTTGTATTGTATTGAATGGCGCCTTATGTCAAAATGAAAATGAAAATTTCTCCCCATTCAGAAGATACCTACGTTACTGAAAAGTGTCACTGTAAATGTGAATACCGCGAAGAAATCGAGGGTTAGATGTTAAACTGCAGTTTCTCCGCTTGAAACCTTGACGCTTATGATATGTTTGTCCAAGGAACCATGAATTAGAAAGTTTTAAATAACGTCATTTATTGGACCCATTTTAATATCAAGCTTGCTTCTGGTACCATTGATAGAAGTTATAAAGCTAACAGCGGTGTCTACAACAGTAAGCATAATTTATCATGCTCAACCCGTCCAAAGTATGGCTTTGTCTGCTTTTGTTGCCATAGATCAGAAATAAGGTTCAAATGATACTATGTTTGAATCCCTCTTGGTACACGTATAGAGCTCCGTAACTTATTATCCATGTCATTATATTCAACACACTACACTTCTCTACTACACTGGTTACGCTTTTACTAAAGAACCACAGGTACTTGATGCTTGATATTAAAATGGAACAATCTCATGAAAATATTATGGTTTGATACGCAACGTATTAGGTAGACATATAATAAGACACAAGATAAATAACTCAAGAAATTCCAGTTGCACGTACAGCAGAGATCGACAATGACGTCCAATAATTGTTTTGTGCGTATCACGTGATACACAAAAGTTAAAGTTTAAGACAAAAAATAGCATCATCAGAGAAGATATTGTAATAAATTTTGGAGATGCGCATTTGGTTATAGCGCCCCGTTTAAGCAGTTCTTAGATCTGTGCGATTACTTGTTTGATTATTGGAATTCGGTGCAATGGAAATATTCCTTAGCCCGAAATAATTAGCCAGTTACTAGGAGCAAACATCACGGAGAGAAAGTGTTAGTGAGTTTCCATGATGCCATGGTCAATGTGTAATGAATTCAGACCCAAACCGCATGACTGTCCCTGAATAAAATAGTCCCTATTAAAATCTAGTGGTGTACCTTGGTGTTGTGACTGCAGTGGCAGTATTTACGGTAGGAAACCGGTAAATTACACAATGGAATAAACAAGAAGAGACTCGGCAGGTACCGTTTATGTCGCCATGGTGACAAATGTGATGCAGTTGTACTGGCGTAATGTGCCTTGAAACCATGAATGACTGGCCTAAGGTGGCGTAGTTAAAATAGTTCCCTGTGTTAGGGGATACTTTAGAGTTTCTACGGCGTGAACTGCTGACGGTACGGAAAAAAGATGAAGAGAAACTATGCAGATGTGCGGTTGATAGATATTTAGCAAGTTGGGAGATCTGTGGTCTTGCATTGATTGGAGTAAAATTCATGTATAAAATGGACACGTAGAGTTTTCTAATTTGCAACTGAAGTTGTATAGAAGTCTTTGGAAATT
The DNA here is from genome assembly GCA_016617855.1 of Megalonaias nervosa. Lineage (NCBI taxonomy): Eukaryota > Metazoa > Mollusca > Bivalvia > Unionida > Unionidae > Megalonaias > Megalonaias nervosa. Next base: position 5,715 of record JAECUM010033441.1, read on the forward strand.
TGGGGTAAACTTATGACTTCTAGCGGGAATCGCGCCAGGATTTGACACCGCTCGGTCAAGCATAGACCCCTGGCTTGTAACAATATATTCGCGATGGAATTTCGGCATACAAAATGGAATTATGTTTGCAAAATGTAGTATCAGTTAGCAAATTAAATTAAAATAAATAAATATTATAATGTCTCCCTTCTTATTCGAAACTATGTTATATTATTAATAAATGCATCTATTGTAAGCTGATTAAGGAAACTAATTACGGACATAATTCCATTTCATATGCCGAAATTCCATTTTGCTTTAAAAATTTATATTTTTAACAATTAAGAAAATTTTCAATAAAAATGTAAAATTTAACGCAAATATTGAAAATACATTCTTTTGTTTAAAAGTTTTTATATTCTTGAATTGAATGAAGAGAGGAATTATGATAACAATTCGAGTACGAGTAATTTCCATTTCTCATAATTGGTCTTCAAAAACTATACATAACGCGATGAAAGGTCACAATATTTTAAAAAATTTTGTTCAGAATAATAAATATAACTAATTCAAGCAATTTATGCTCAATACGTTTGAATTATAGGGTTATTTCAAAGATGTATTGCCAACATTCAAACTTTCGAAACGAGATGCTACCGCAAGATCTTGGGCATTTCATACATTGACCATATAACTAACGAAGAAGTCCACAACAGGATCCATAGAGTCATTGGATCCTATGAAGACCTCTTGACTACTGTAAAAAAAAGCGCAAACTGAAGTGGTACGGTCATATCTCAAGATCATCTAGACTGGCAAAAACAATCTTGCAAGGCACAGTGTGAGGTGCAGATGAAGAGGCAGTCAGAAAAAGTGGTGGGAAGACAACATTAAGGAGTGGACGGGCATGGGATTTGGAGATTCCCAAAGGGCAGTAGAGAACAGGGAAAGATGAGAATTGGTTGTAAAGTCAAATGTGGTGCCCCAGCGATCAGGCCCGGTCCTAGGATGTGCGGGACCCAAGGCAGCAAGCGATGAGCGCGGGGCCCCAAGCAAATAAATTGCATTGCGGAGAAGCGCGGGGCCCAAGGCGGTTGCCTCGTTCGCCTTGCCCTAGGGCCGGGCCTGCCAATGACCTCTTAGGTGAAGGAATTGATGATGATGATGATGAATGCCAAGAATGATATATCATAATTCAACTTCTCATAAAACATCCATTTCGCCCCATTTCGTGTATTTAAGACCGACCCAACTGGCAGTTACTGGGAAAAACTATCGACAGGACGCCATACTATTTTAAATTTTTAACGATTCAATTCTAAATTTTGATATCGTTATTTAATTTAATAAATTGTGTGTTAATTTTCGTATTTCTTGTGAGGTTTTTTTTAAAGGAAACGTTCAATTGAATTAATTTTTATCGTCTACTTTTCACTTTTATTTTTACCTAACATCCTTCTCTTTCTTGGATCCGCCCCTATGTCCAGGAGCTGAAACACAGCCGGTGATTAAAAACACACCACCACCCTATATTAATCTAAAATTTCTTGGTTTTGTTATAAATAAACGTAAGTAGTAAATATTGGACTTGGTTTGGCGCTAGTGTTGCTGGGATAGGATCGGGATTAATTAATTATTTTTTCTGCACCCTTCCTTCTTATTCTTGGATACAACCACGGGGACTAGTATCGTTGTTTACAATTTACCTACAAACCATATATGTACTATCGAATCCGGGATTATTGGTAAATTGTAAGCAACAATACGAGCTCCTGTGGGTCCACCATGTGTCAAGGAACTTTTCTTATAATTAGACGTAAATATCGAACCTGATTTTACGTGAGTGTTGTGGGGATGGGATTGTAATGATCTGTCGTCTGTCCATTTCCATCTACAAAATATTTCCTGAGATATATGTGCATCTTCTGATTTTTTTTCAACAATTAAAGTTTCCCTTCCACAGACACGCACCCAATAATTGCAGTTCTCGAGATTAATTTTGTTGTCGATTTTGGAAATGGATTCCTAAAATACGCCCGTCATATATTCACGCTCTCAATATTTATTGATGATGTTCCAAAATCCAAGTCAACAATGTATGGTAGCACCAGAATGTTTCAACCGCTCCGGTGGCCTAGTGGTTAGAGCGTCCGCCTCGGATGCGGGAGGTCGCGGGTTCGAACCCCGGCCGAGTCATACCAAAGACTTACAAAAATGGTACTAACAGCTGCCTCGCTTGACGCTCAGCATTAGGAGGTTAGTGTTAGGACTGGTCGGCCTGGTGTCAGGATAATGTGACTGGGTGGGACATCATTCTACATGTCTGCGGCATGATGCCCCAGTGCTAGACATCACTATAAACTGTCACACTGCAGACGTCGTAGCGATATGACTGAAAAATTGTTAAAGCTACGTTAAAAATCTAAATCACACTCACACACACACACCAGAATGTTTCGTTTTTTCCACCAACGTATCGTAGTAAAAGAACCAGTTTGTTTGTCCCACATCATGCAACTGGCCTGCGAGATGTAGATAGAAATGCTAATTTTAGCACGTATCGGTCGATCTTGGCTGTGCATAATTAACTTTTCAAGGAATACACATCTTTATGAGTTAGATATGGGAGTAGTTAAGAGATGAAGAATGTAAAACTTGTATGATTTTCATCTGGTCAGAAAATGTTATGCTTGCTAAGATCACCAATAAATTCAAGTCTCTGTGGCTTATTAATACACTGTCACGCCAAAGTAAAGACGCCAACATATATTTATACAATAATCTAATTACTTTTCACCAGACAAATGTCAGTAACGTGCACTTGAAAGAAGAATTCCCACCGTCTCAGTTTCTACCACCTTTTATATTAAGTAATTCATTTTGGTCAAACAACCATTATAGAGAGCTACACACGATCGCCATAAAAAGAAGATTGCTGATTGCCCTTAAGAACTGGTACATTTCTAGGCCATTACCCCAACTACATTTCGACCAATCGGCTGTTGTCTAGGCCATTACCCCAACTACATTTCGACCAATCGGCTGTTGTCTAGACATTACCCCAACTACATTTCGAGCAATCGGCTGTTGACCAGACATTATTTACTTTATCAATAGATTCCAGCAGCATGCATTGTGTGAAAAATTGTTGAGAATCGGCTGATACACTTAAAATACCCATTTCATATGTATCGGTACGTTGCCAACATTTTTCTTGTCAAAAGTAATTACTTATAGAAATATTTCATGACAATGTATACATAAAGTTTCAGTCTTGAAAATATCGGTGACCTGCGGCAACTGTAACATTGCTTGGCCAGATAAAAATATAACACATTTTGACATTATCTAACTTATAAAATGTGCGATTTATAAAGATGTGTGATGGCTCATTAAAAAGGAAGTCTTTCCGCACATCACACTAAAGCCTAAATTACTAAAATGTATCACTATAAATTCAAACACTATTACGTCATCGAGTGCTAAATTGCTAAAACGTTTCACTAAATTCAACACTATTACGTCATCGAGGGCTAAATTACTAAAATGTATCACTGTAAATTCAAACACTATTTACGACATTCGGGGCTAAAATACTCAAGTGTATCACTGTAAATTCAAACTATTACGACATCGAGGGCTATATTACTAAAATGTATCACTGTAAATTCAAACACTACAACATCATTCAGGGCTAAATTACTAAAATGCATCACTGTAAATTTCAACACTATTACGACATTGAGGACTAAGCGTAAAACTGCAAAATATGTTCATAATGTTAACCCATTTAGTATCCATCTTACATCAGATACCCGTGTTAAAACAGGTGTGGTTGGATATAAATGGTACTCGCCTCTTACGATTAATGGTCATGATTTGGTTTAAATCGTGATGTGCTGAACATTTAGCACCCACAGGTGGTGTTTGTGATATATTGTGATAATTACAGGAGACCGATACATATTTGTCGCATTGCAAAATATTAAATGGATAAAAATAAGTGTTCTCAATCATTCAGAAAAGTCGGCTGGGTCAAAGATTTTGATTCTTGTCGTCGATTTCATGGTGCCTAGGTGGTAATTTTCATGTAAATGAATAAAATAAGTAATTCATTCTGTTATGCGTATAATTAAATCATTTTAAAAAATCTAGCTTTCATTATTAGTGATGTGGGTGAAAAGTTTAATTAACAACCTTATCAGGGCTAAGACAACTTGATGAAGTTCCACCAGCGGACCTAAGGAACACGTGTTAAGGACAAATAGCCAGTATGATGCTAAGAAACATACAAGTAAATTTCAGTCGTCATGGATTAATGAGTACCACTGGCTTGTGTACCACTGGTGATGAGTACAACTGGCTTGAGTACGACAGGTAATGAGTACCACTGATTTAAGTACGACTGGTCGTGGGTTCGATCCCGGCCGAGTCATACCAAAGACTTATAAAAATGGTACTAACAGCTGCCTCACTTGGCGCTCAGCATTAAGAGGTTAGTGTTAGGACTGGTCGGCCTGGTGTCAGGATAATGTAACTGGGTGGGACATCATACAACCTGTCAGCGGCATGATACCCCAGTGCTAGACATTACTATAAACTGCCACACTGCATACATCGTAGCGATATGACTGAAAAATTTTTAAAGCTACGTTAAAAATCCAAATCACACGCACACACACACACACACACGACTGGTAATGAGTACCACTGGCTTGAGTATGACTGGTAATGAGTACCACTGGCTTGAGTATGACTGGTAATGAGTACCACTGGCTTGAGTACGACTGGTAATGAGTTCCACTGGCTTGAGTACGACTGGTGATGAGTACCACTGGCTTGAGTACGACTCATAAAATGATCTAATGTCCTGCAGCCTCTGCAGAAATTACCGGAAAACTGCTCGAGACAAAACATGGGATAGAAAATCCATTTTTCGTAGGGAATGACGGTTACAAGAAAGACCCTATCAGTCTTACACTTAAACACTTCTCTCTCTCTCTCTCTCTCTCTCTCTCTCTCTCTCTCTCTCAATGTAGCTATTTCCAAAGTTCTTTTCTACTTATCCACGTGTATGTATCTGTCTTTGCTCCCTTAAATATATTTGTATTCTAACCCTGTCTCATATATCTTTATGTATTATTTACATATATCTGTTTTTATAACTTTAATTATCGGAATATGGTTTTAAACTGCACACAAAGATAAAATGAAACAAAAATTAGTTCTTTGTAAATCAATATAAAACTGTTTCTTTGAAATATTCCATAATTTTCACTGTACGGATTTTAAACAAGAGTTGGGGATATTATGTTTGGAGCAAGTTCATATCTCCCATGGGCAAGTTAAAATTTCAAGCCCAGGATAAGATTACTTAATAAAATCTTCAGGCCGTGTCTGACGTTATAAATACACTTGCCCAACTCTGAGAGAGCTCACATTGGCTCGGGCAAGCTCATGTGTACAAGGTAGCTATCCGCTTTACAGTTCGTAATGTTTTGTGTTCCGTAGAATGAATAATCTGCGATCTCTCCACATTACATATATCAACAGCTTTATTTTTTAAAAAATATGTATAGATTTCCTTAAAATACATAAATGCCTGCTATTTCGTTCGTCTATCGATCCCTTATTTCACACGATATGTACTGACGACAGTCTCTTTTTCCTTGTTGTCATGTCATGGTCAGTCTCGCATTTTCTCGCGCAGACGTGATATCGTGAATATAATATTTAAAGCAAGTTTTAACAAATAAAAATAAATATTGATATAATAACTTGTCAGTTATATTTTAATCAGAACATTTATACGTATATGTTATTCCCTGGCTTTTGAGTCCTAACCTATCCAGGGACAGCGTGTGAAAATGAGCTCCGAATGTGCCAAGATTACCAGCTCCGAACAACTGGTGCGTCAGAGATTGTGTTGATGCATGCCGCTGATCTCAAGTTGACTAGATGATAAAATTCAATAATAGAAGCCATAAAATTTATTTAGTAAAATTTGGAAATAAAAGGCAATCACCTCAAAGGATTAGCCACCCATAAGTGTTGGTTGACATCTGCTTAAGAGACTATAAAATGGGGACCGATGCAGACTTACTGTTTGAAAAATATTAAATGAAAACAGATAAGTATCCTCAAATTATTTTAAAAAGTCGGCTTATCAAAGTTTATATAGATATATGTCGCCGATTTCAAGGTGAAAATTGGAAAATCTGGAATCAGAACCAGTCATGTCAGTGGATACAACACTCCATGGACACAACTCTCCCTTGAAAACATTGAATTAATTGACACTGGAATATTTCAGTGAGGGATTTAGTTTTCTGTTCTTTTCTTACTGGATTTGATGCTAAAATCTTGATGATCTTCCTGACTGTTTTATTTCTCAGTTTAAGGACTTTTTCATAAACAAAAATCTTAAAAATCTGGCCATTTCCAAAAAGCTTGTCTATCTATCTATCTATTTATCTATTTTATAAATGCATCTGTCTGTCTTTGCTCTTCTAACTAGATCTGTATTCTAATACTTCTTTTCTTCCATTGTTTACAGGTCAATTACATGTACTTTATACATGTATCTTTTTGATAACTTGGATTATCGGCATTATTTTAACGTGCAGACAAACTAAACAACAAGCAGACGAAAGTTCTAAATTTTGTAAAATAAATATAATGTGATTTCCTTAAAACATCATGTACTTTATTTTACTACACTTGTTTTAAGTTCTACTGGTCATAGACATAGACCGGTCATAGACATAGACCGAAAGAGCTGAATGGATGGTCTGTCGTCTGTCTGTTAGCACAAATGTGTTATCGCTACTTGGAGTATTGCCACGAACCTTCTCACATACATTCATCCCATATTTTAGTTGGTCCTAAATGAAAATGGTGCTGCTCTGACATCCAAGACGGCTGTCATGGCAACCATTATAAAACTCTTGTTATCGCTCTCCTAGTGAATGGATGGTCATATGAACAAGGGTTTTACGATAAAAGACTTCACATGATGTGTAATTGGTCTTAAATGGAAATTGTGCAATCCAACATGACCATCACAGTGGTCATCTTGAAAATCTTTTTAGTTCTACTTGTCCTTCGTGAATGGTCATATAAACATAGATTTGTTTCTTAAATGACATGTAAATCCATGAAACACAGAAAGTATGATCACTGCGACTTCGCCATTTTTCCATGCAAATTCCGCTTAAATCGCCAATTTATGTATATTTAATTTGTATTATTAGTTTGTTTTTTTTTCAATGATTATTATTATATCTGTATTTTGTAACTGACCTTTATCAAAAATCAAATTAATGACATACCTGACTAATGACAATTATTTTGTAAACAACATAATACAGTGTTAATATCTGTCTGTGATTATAGTTTAAATATTCATATCAATATTAATAGGAAACATGTTTACTTCAATTTACTTCAAATTAAAGATACAGTGTGGATTCTAATGTTTGAAACATGTGTAGAAAAATTAAGGTTGAACGTATTTCCAGAAAATGGTAATTGCGAACTAGGTCAAGTGGAGGGGTATATAAACTTGTTTACTTAAGGATTATTCATTCTTGTCTTAACATCCGATGCATAATCAGTCATACTGTTGTGTTCCGTTTTATCATTATGTGGATTTATTTCTTCAAATTACTACTGACTGGAATTACAAAGCTCTCAACAATATTCTTGGACTAAAACATTAATTTTGAATTATAACGAATTCAGTCAAGAATATTTTGTATTATAGTATTGTGATCCAACAAAAGACTGTTAACAGATCACCACATTCCAGGCCATTGATACCTTACCTCGTTCGAGGCTACATGCACATCAACACATTCAATATTGGAATTAATTTGGAACATCACTGGAACTCAGTTGGAACTCGGTACATTTGGACCCCTGATAGAACTTTTGGGACTATTTGGAGTTTAATTCGCAATACTGAAAGTTCTTTCTTAAATTTTTACTTTGTACTCTAGGGAAATAAATTATTTTGTTGAATTTTACAAAACTTGTTGTATTTTGCTCTTTTCTGTTACTTAGTTTAAGACACTAGAGTCGTAGCAGGTCCGGGATACGAATTTCTCTAAAATATTTCAGAAAACTTTGTTTTTGTGATTTAAATTCACTTTTCTGAATTTTCTAAGTACCATGTATTTTAATTTCACAAACTTGATAAATCTATAGTGAGAACAAGAAACTTTCACAATGTCGTCTAAAGTGGAAAACGTTATTTTAAATCCTACCCAGGAAGGTTAGAGTCCTTGTAAGAAGTATGAATCGCTCCAGCTTGCCGGAGAGTACGATCCTTCTGAAGCTAAGGCTTCTTTAACGAAGCAAGAAACAACAAATATTTTGGTCTAATATTTGGTGGAAAAGAACTGTTTTTGAATGTATCTGCTTTGGGTTTTATTATTAAGTCTCTATCCAGCTCTGAAATCAAAGTAATTAAACTAAAATTAAAACACCTTCTGGTAATAATTAAGAAGGCTTCATCTTTAGAAAGAGAAAGGAGAGAGAGAGAAATGCAGTTGCAGAAGAGGAGAGAGAGAGAGAGAGAGAGAGAGAGAGAGAGAGAAATGTATTTGCAATCACAGAAAGAGGAAAGTGAGAGAAAAGAGAAAAGATTTGCGAATGCAAATGATAAAAGAGATGGAAATGCAGACAGAAAGAGAAAAGAAAGGGAATTAGAAGTGGCAAATAGAAAGCAGCCCCTCCCTTTACACAAAAGTTCACTTTTTGATGTTACCAGAAATATTAGGTGAGAACTCCCTTTTAAAGTAAAGGAAGTAAATAAATAGTTTCCTTATTTTTAAGAAAAATTACTGAAAAATTTGAAATGGCCAAGAAGGCATTGGGTTATTAATACGAAGTGTACTTATTGAGAAAGCTGGTGATGTCCACACTTCACTGTCAGTAAAACAAAAGTGCTGATTATGATGTCGTTAAGGAATGTATACAAAGAAACTGGACAGACCCATGGTGAATTTGCATGAGAAAAAGAACAACTATTTGAATGGTGGTGCTCAGCCAAGAAGATTGTCAAGACTGGATATATTGTAAATAATAGATTAAAGAGGACTCAACAAAAACACTATGCATGACAATGGGTCCAAAAATAGAAATAACGATGAAAATGATAGCAATACAAACACAGTTAATGTATGTAGAAACAAAACAAGTAACGTAGATGTATTTAGAAATAATTATGTCTCCTAAGTGCCAAAAATAGACATTGAAATCCTGTTAATGATACATTCATGAATTTAGCAATTTCAGGAAAATGTGTTAAAACAGGTTATATAAATATTCAAGGTTTCAAAGGGTAAATCAAGCAAGTAAGACTCATTTTAACGTGTCCAAATTACAATGAACATTTGCTTGGCATCTCAGACACACAGATGAGTACTTGATAGATTGATAATTTTCTCTGCATTATTGGATGTGACAAGCCTGCTCGCAAAGACTGGAAGGAAGGCGATGGGGACTCCTAGTTTATTGCAAAATATGGTACAGTTTACAAAATAACGAAGAAGTAGAATCAATATTGATTCAGATCACCCCGATAAACGCCAAACCTAATTTAGTGGGTCATGTTTATAGGCAAGAATTTCAGTCCGAAAACGTGGTTTAAGCGATCATGTTGAAATTGATCTCGAACGAAAGCCTAAACATCAATGCAGGAGAAACGAATGTTCACAAATCCTTCTCATACCGGTCACTTAAAACTTTCAATGATGATAATGTCTTAAAGAATTAGTAGCAAAATGTTTGATGATACTGATGATATTTTTGATGATACTGATGATATTTTAAGCACTTGGTCTGATCTGTTTTTGGATGTTGCTAACAACCATGCACCTTTGAACACACATAGATGAAGTATAATCATACAAATGGCTGTGTCAGAAATTTTAGATGCGTCGAAAAGATGAGACCACTTGCAATCTGTAGGGAATGCAGATGAATACAAAACTGGAGGAACATGAAAGTAAAATGACTAAACAAGCAAAGAGAAACCAAACTAAACATATATGGTGAGAAGAGAAACAACCCCATAAATTCCATGCAAACATTTAAGGAATTTGGAGTGAGAAAGTGCAAAAATTAAACACGTACATCCTCATTAGTTTGTAATGATAGTAACCATGTTTATCATCCAGATGGCATTACAGTTATTTTCAATGAATTCCTTGTAAACATTGCCTCTAAAGTTTCACAGCATAAGTTAGATGATCATTTAGAACTAAACTAGTTTTTGTCCCACAAAATTTCCAAATAATACTAAACTTGAAATTCCAAAAATGAGGTTACAGTTGTTTTGAATTACCCCAAAAGACAGATGTTTCTAAATCTACAGGACTTGACATGATGGGTCCAAGGTTTCTTAAGGCAACATTCACGATCTATTTCTTGAAAATCATTCTGACATTTTAAATGATTATCTTTGTTTAACTGCAGTTATGTCTTTGACCGACAAGTAGCTGAAGGCCTTTGATGAAGGAAATGTAGTTGACACAATAAGGACTGAGTTCGGAAAGACTTAGACAAGTAGAGATTTAATTCCTTCTTGAAAAGTTTAAAATTTATTAATGTAATGAAGATACTCGTAACGGGTTCTCATCCTACTTGAACAATAGTTTTCAACAGGTAACATTAAATGGACACCTATCTGAAAATGGCACGATAGGTTGTAGAGTACCACAAGGTTCAGTCTTGGGGCCATTGTTATTTGCTATGTTCATATTTTCATGCTGGTTGTGGCTGTATCGATTGACAAAAGTTTCTATCAGTTTGTCTAGATATGCAGCCAACCAGAAACAAAAACACTTCTGATTAATTATCCAAGAAGTTGTTGTGTGCTTCGTTGAGGTATAAAATTTGCCCATAAAATCAACTGTAGAACCAATCTTTGGTTTAGGAATAAAACTAGACCATAAGTCAACCGTAGAACAAGTCTTTGTTTGAGTAATAAAATGTGACCATAAAGTTAAGTATTGAACCAGTGCCTGTTTCATTTTCAAACATATGCCTGTCACCAATTTGCAAAGGCTCTGAAGCCAGTCTTTTGTTGCACAGTTCATCTTTATGTATTCATTTATTTTCAAGCAGGGAAAGAAGAGTGATCTAAGATGAGGGCCTGCGTTAACGTCTCACTCGTTTTCATCTTAATGTGTGTCTATGCAGTAAAAGCAGATATCACAAAAGGTGAGACATTGTTGGTTATTTCATTTATTATGACGCTTTGTTTATTTTTTCATTAATTTATTAATTTTGTTTGGGTTACGGTTATGATTATTACCCTCTGCAAACCTTAAAAATTCTTAATTGCTTTGAATAGGAATCAGATTTTAATGTCACAGGCCATAAGGCTGAAGGTTAAAATTTAGATTTTTATGAACATTGAGGTTTTCTTCACTACGTAAATAGTTCAAATTTAGTTAAATTTTAATGTGATTTTGTTATCTTTACTGATCATAGACAAGAACAACTTATGGGTTGAACAGTCATCCTCCATCCATCCATTACCATAAGTCTGATATCACCGCTTCTCCTAAGTTACTTGGAGGATTGCCATTAAACTTTAGTGTCAGAGTCGTCCTATGCTTTGGTTGGTCCTAAATGTAAATGCTGCTTTTCGGATATCCAATATGGCTGCCACAGTGACCATCTTAACAATTTTGTTATTCCTACTCATACTTGGATGATCACGTGACTTTTACTGACAATTTCTTATGATGTATAGTTTGTCCTAAATAAAAGTCTAATGTCCAGTATGGCCTCAGTAGGATTTATTTTGAAATAATTCTTATTGCATCAATTGAACAAGAACTCATACTGATGTGGGTTTGTCACGAAAGGACTTCTTATAATATCCAGAATGTATTAATAGTTTCTCTTCCTTCTACAATAAATGCATTAGAGGGATGAAATCATTGAAAACAATATTTAAAACTAGAATATTTATTAAAGTATAAGTTTAAAAACCCTCTTCCTGTTTTGTTTAATTTCGTTTCCACGGCATTTTAGCGTTGATATAAATAGTTGTTTATGCACTCTGTATGCTTGTATGTGTATGGTGTTTTGCATGTTTGGAAACATACTATTAGCTTGTATCATATATGTACATAATAGAGGACCTTAAGGTAGAATATATCTCGTTTTAAACTAATTGAGGAACCCTCTGAAAATAAAATTTATTATTATTATTATTTAAAAAGGTGCTGCTCTGATATCCAATATGACCACCACACAGTGGCAATCTTTATAATCCGGTTATTGCAACTGAATGGATGGTAGAAATACCTTGAAGATTCTACTATTGTTATGTTTTGTTGGATATAATTGAAATGATACCAGTCTGACGTATAGTAATGGCTTCCACATCAACCATCTGGAAAATCTTGTATTAGTTTTGTTACTCCTCTTGAATGGATTTTCGTATCAAAATGAAATATTCACTAAAAGAGTATTTTAGGAAGTTTAGTTGGTTCTAAATGAAAATGGCACCAATCTGACATCCAATTTGCCACCACATTAACCAGGCTTTAAATTGCGTTGCTGTTAATTATTCTGAACAGAAAGTCCTATTGACATGGTGTTATTTAGAAAAAGGACATTTATTGCACTGGCATGCATACGCCATTTTCAGCACTTGATATACATGATGGCCAGTTTATTTGGTAAGGAAGTACTCGGGAAGAACCACAGCCATATGAAGCTACTGGCAAGCTTTTTCACATACACATGTTGACCTAGATAAGACTCGAACCCACGTAGTGAGATGTCAGTGACTTGTGAAGGCGATTGCCTTGGACCTCTTGACTATCAGGGGACCCTTGTAAAAACTGGCAATTGGAGAGAGTTTGCACTCTTTTGGAAATCTCAGTATTGTTATTAGTATTAGTGAGCTGTTACTGTCCTATTCAGAAATTATAATAGGATAAAATAGATATGGGGAAACTGTCAAATTGGCTACAAGTCTGGATATTTTAGCACCAGTTTCACATTTTCTATGACCTTTTGTTTTTATCTGCTTGTTTCACATTTTCTATTTACCTTTTGTTAGTGTGAGGACTGAAGATGCTTGAGCTACACGTTAACCTGTTCGGAAGCCTTGGGTTTCTCATGTATATAGCGAATTCAAATCAGTGCATGTTTTAGCGGTGGGGTGGAGGGTAATTAAGGGGGATACAAGAACAGTGTTAGCTTGACATTCCTTTGTCTTACAGAGGTTATGCCGGGCCTTTAGTTCTACTGGTCTAGACAAGAGGAGCTTTTGGGATGGTCTCTTGTCCAACTTACATCCATCCGTTAGCATAAGTTTGCTATTTCTACTAAACTGCTTGGAGGATTGCCTTGGAACTTTACTCCCACTTTCAAGCCATGGTCCAGTTGGCCTTAAATGAAAATTGTACCGCTCCGATATCCAATACGGCTGCCAAGGTGGCCATCTTGAAAATCTTCTATTTCTCCCGAATAAATGGTCATATCAGCACGTGTTTTCACTGAAAAGCTTTTTATGAAGCCTAGTAATCATTAGTTCTTCCAGATAGCTGGTCATATCGACATCGTGCTTTCACCAAAAGACTTATGATGTCTAATTGGTACTAAATAGAAGTGGTGGCAATCTGATACCGAATATGGTTTCTTTCCATATTGAACAATTGTTATTTTTGCCTCTCCAAACACGGAAAATCATAACATGGCGTTTTCAGAAGAAAACTTCTTACGATGCCATCTTGGTTATAAATGAAAATGGTGCACAGATGGCATCCATATGTCCACTGCAGCGGAAGTTAGCTGAATTGTAACAGTCTTATATATATATATATATTTTTTTTTTCAGTGTGAGAATTTGATTCTTAGATAGGGCTATTCTTGCATACGTGATAAATGGCATTTTTTTTATTACGCTGTTCAGTGTTAAGAGATCACGTGACCCATCACGCGGGATTGAAATGACGTTTTGGTTGGGTTTAATACTGACATCTCAGTAAACTTTCGGCAGTCGTTTGTCTACACCTTGAATGAAGAATGTGTTTCTATTGTTGTTGGCATATTGTTTTTTTGAAGTTCATCTATTTTTTGGAATTTAATAATTTATTCTCTAGAAGACTAAACAAGTACTTTTTTTATAAAAAGTTCTGGGACAAAGAAATTCACTGGAAATTTATTCTGGAATTCTATACGGAAACAAACTGATTCAATCGAGGATCTGTTACCATCAGTACAGACATCTGACGTCATCGCCTTCCATATTGGCATTTCATCGAGATTCGAACCCGGATTTTATTAGAACTGTTTAGTGATAGGACTCATTCTTAGGATTAAATTTTGGATTATATTCACAAACCGTAAGTCCTATTTCCAATTTTTACATTGTTTTCTAGGGAAATAAATTTTGTTAATTTACAAAGCTTGCTGGCTTTACTCTTCTCTTGTTATTATTGTACGAGCCTACACGTAACAAAAGAGAAAGACTATTGATTAATACGTGCGTGTATAAGATCCAAATATTGGACAAACTAACATAATCCGCACGAACCTAAAACAAATATAAATACAAATAAATGACCTTACACAGTACAAGGACAAAAGGTGAACAATTCACAGTAATTTCACACGATCAAAAGAATGGGTGTTTTACTCAATAGTGATAATGATTTATTCACTCAGTGACAAATGAGATTTGTTTTTACTCAAATAGTAAAATGATGTATTGATTGGACGGACATAATACAAAAATATCTTTACACTCCCAAAACAATGGGTATAACAAAACCCCAAAACTAGCCCACGGCTAAAAGATTACATGCATGGAGTAATACAAAACACTCCCGTCAATATCACACTTGGGCTACCAGTCACACTGGTCAATCAAGCAAGCATCATTATAGGTAGCCACCGACCACCATTCAATTCCTTGGTCAATCAAGCAATCAGCGCCCACCAATTCGGTCAGCAACGCCCGATCATCTGCTACTCGACCAGCAACTCTGTTCACTCAGCTCTACGGCTGCTATGGTTAACTTCTGTAGTTAGCTCTATAGCTGGTACCACGTCGACTAGGATCACCATGGATCACCCTGGTCAGCTGAAAATACATCTAACACCGTGTACTATTCATGACACGGGCATATGGGATTAAACGTAATGACGTTATATATGGTAAGTTATACAAATCACATTATCGGTACAATATTACAAAACAATAAACAGGTTCAGAAGTGAACCCGTGTCCGATAAGATTCCTATGATACTAAACGTTTCTTAATAAAATGCAACTTTATATTGCTAATGTAAATCTCTTGCTAAGTCACAAACAAGAATAGAAAATATTCGCATTATACCACGTAAGCCAAAGCTACATAGAAAATGTACAAAAATCAACGTGGTGGTACAATAGCTGTAACTTACAATATACAAAAGAAATAATATACACAAGAAATGAATAAATTACATACCTCTACAGCTGAAGATGTGCAAGTTCCTAAGTAGGCTGCTTACTGACAAGACGTTCCGTAATGTGAAGATATCACTTTACGGTGAGGCATTTATATACAGACGATGTAGCCATGCTAGATGTAAATCGGTTTTTCCCATCGAGAGCACTTCGCACGTGCAGTAGGGATGAACCGAACTCACTATTTCGAAATATTGTACAATATACAAAAATCACCCTCGGATATCATTTTACAGAAAAAACGATACCAGAGTACATGCTTTTAATAAATAGAGGGATTTATACAATTCCGTGACAGTCATGAGTAAGAAATTCATTTATCCTGAATTCCTGTAAATTCTTTTTCAGCTAAAGGATCGTTTTCTTCGAGGGACTCATGTTGTTTGTTTTGTGGGTTTTGACCAGTTTCAGTAATTTCACCAAAGTATCCATATGGAAATGTACAGTAGGTGTATTAGTGTCCTGTCACATTGACTGTGGTAGAATCAATTGTATGATTTTGTTATACCCCATACACGCTCGTAGTATTTGCAGGCGCTATATAGTGTTCAGCTTACACCTTGCGTATTTATTGTCTTTACTTGTTTAGCCTCTCTTGATGGTCCAGACAGTGTATGCGATGGCAATCCCTTTGAAATCAAGGAGGGAAATGAGCTGCAGCTAGTTTCAAAGGGGATGGTCCAGAAAAGCATGTGCAGTGTCAGAATGAATGTACATCGAAGCCAAAACTGCCGTGGTGTCTGCTTCAATCTGAGAAGTTCTAACTTCGCTGATTGCTCCGCCAAGTTGATTACCACTGAAATATATTTTGGAGAATTGGTACCGGATGTCATTCAGGTACGTTGTAATTTATTTCTCGTCTTTATTTTAACATGTGTTGAATTTTCAAAGATCATTATTTTGTCATGCTCGACCGGACATGCGTTTACGTGTTTGTGTCGATGTGAGTAATGTCGTGTAACTCCATATACAGTTTAAAAAAGAGACGTAATGCCAAGTGATATGTTCGAGTGTGGTCGCTATATCTGCACAACATTTTTTCGAATTTCTCATACAAATTTCAATGATTCCCTAAGTTTGGCATGTGTCATAACTAAAGACGTCTTGATTCATGTCAGATTTAGTTTCGAATGAGACCTCTCAGGCAATACCCCATGAATTGTTAAAATATGCCTAAGTTAACGCTTTTTATGAAACCCCATGGCTTTACTATGTTTACCTTGTTCATCAAACGTGAGTGCATAATTTAAGTAAGTGCCGGTGAACACATGTCGAGCATTCTTCTGCCTGTGCAGAAGTGAAGTTACTATACTAGATGTCACAGTCAGGCTAATGCGCTGGCACATATGATGTCTGACTAATCAATATGCACTAGTTAGTAGTTACTCGAGTTTTCCTGCCAGCAACTCAGTTACCTGTTTTAGTTGCTAGTACCCAGGTTCCGTATCTGTGCGCGGAGATGTTGGTGGTTTTCTATTTCCACCAGCGCCATTTTCATCTCACCCATATTATTTATTTTATCTTCGATATTCGTACTTAGACTACAATATGCTTCCGAAAGAAGTTCTGAATATAATAAAATAAGATACGTATTTTTTAATAAAATAGTGATTTGTTTACCAGGGTTGCCAGTCATACCGCTTGCTATTGATATTGCTCCAAAAACAATTCTTCTTGGTGTGCTTTAAAAGTTGCTGTGGTCACAACAAGGTGAACAAATTCACCATCAATATTGGCATCACTGGCCAACCGACCCAACGCTACACTGGTAAATTTCACAACCTCATCACCGCAGTCAGAATCCATTATTTATATGTAATGATAAATTTTTAGCCTTAGGCACAAACGTCAAAAATATTAAAGTATCCTTCCGGATGAACGTCGAATTCTTCAGTCCGAGTTTCATCTGTGGTGACTGATAATGTTGATACTGTATTTTAAAATATTTGTAACTTTACCGGTTTTGTCGATACGTTTTGCTGGTGGCAACCCACCCCCACCCCCTACCAAAAGTGCCGCTGATCATTTATCAACATTACCATTCTACTAATTCACCTTTAATTCCGGTTCTGATCAACATGTATATAATCCAGCCTCGCGCACCTTTAAGATGTAGCACTTAGGTCTATCAAAGACATTTGCAATGGGATGGAAAACAGGTTTGCCATTTGGTAAGATTATGACGTTGGTGTTTTCTGTGTTTTTCTGATTAAAATTTCTTAAATTTGATTCCATTAAGTTACTATGAATGGTAGTGAAGTCTCCTCTGCGATCCTTTCGTTAATGTATTTTTTGTTGCAGCAGCAGCAGCATCAGTATAGTCCTTGATAGACGCAACCGACATGTTAGAGCGTCTGATTATCTCGATTTCGATTTCAGGCAGGGTTTTAAAATGGCACCTTGCAGCTTATAAACATCTTGAATGTCCACGTTAGACATAACGTTTTCATGTTCGGTCTTGAAAAATCATAAGCTTGCTCTGGTCAAAGTCAAATATAGTACATCATCTTTTGAACCGTTTTGACAGATATGTATGATGCATTTAAGCGAAACAGCTATTTAATCTCTTCTTTAACGTTTATCTCACTCCATTATTTGGGTAATCTGATTCAATTATTGGATATACTCCTAAATTTGTCAAAATACTATATGCGTCAATCTGTCAATATTTTGCTATTTATATAATATACGCCACAATAATTTGCAACAGTTCATCTGTAAGCGACGGAGATGGAGTAGGGGTGAACAGCGACGGATCGCCCAAGGGGATCCGGTTTATATGGACATAATAGTGCATGATGACCAGACTATCAGTACATGTTCAGGTGTTCCAATGAAATGTAATCAACTGTCCAGGTGTTCCAATGAAATGTAATTAACTGTCCAGATGTTCCAATGAAATGTAATTAACTGTCCAGGTGTTCCAATGAAATGTAATAAACTGTCCAGGTGTTCCAATGAAACGTAATAAACTGTCCAGGTGTTCCAATGAAATGCAATAAACTGGGTACAATATGATGAAGTCTATCTGCAGTCTTGAGACAAAGTTTTCATCTCAGCGCACTATGCACGTTAAGCATAATCATTTTCGAAGTAAAGCGAAATTTCTTTGTTGGGTTTCTGTTGGCTCTTTAATCGCAAAGAAACCTCAGGTAATCCTAACTGGTCAAATATTATTTTATTAATGAGCTGTCGGCCACCTACCCGAGCCATTATTGGAAACGCCACAAACACGTCTTGTGAGCAGACACCTTGTTGAGTAGCTATTTCCCACGAGAACTTCTGAACTATTTTTGATCGAATCTTTGGTGAGTGTGAAATGACAGCAGTGATATGCCTCCAGAATTCATAAGTGGCAAGAAAATTTTTTTTTTTCATCGATTAAATAGCAGGTGCTGCTGAACAATGCCATCATGCCGTTGCAGACAAATGCAACTTTGGTACCGTCGTCTTAATCAGTATCGCTGTCCATACAAGTTTTCCATCAGTTTCTAAGAAGACCTCACACAGAAGAAACTACATATATTTGTCATGCAAATGTGATTCTATTCGATCTTTTTATTAGGATCCTTTGCAAGGTACAAATACTACTGAAAACTCCGGATGCTTTGATCATGCTTCAATGGCACTTCTATGTCAAACTTGGAATGGGATTTCGCCATGGTTAGTACATTACCAATTTCGTTTAATAACTTTTTGGTGGAGTCACCACTCGCGCCCAGGTTTAGTCCACAGCTGTAACGCTCTTTCCATTGCTGCACTTTCAATCATCAAATCAGCAAATCAATTCTGTGTTGTTGAGCGCTTTCATTGAAGATTTTACTGACCGGCACGGGCATTCTTGTTGTTGATGGAAGTGTAATCAACTTTGTTCTTACGGTGCTTGAGTTAAAACTTGTCAAAATCAATATTAAATGGACTCAGCTGCACACAATTTCAGATTTTTCAGCCGATCCGCAGCAACTCTTTTGATGCTATCAACGACTCACATTGCAACTTGTTTCGCAATCGGTGCAGCACACAAAGACGAGGCTGTGAACACCTTTGACACTCCTGTGAACAATCTCTGGACATCATCACCAAAGCCAGTTCCATAATGTGATGCAAACGGGTTTTCTTACCTTAGCAAGACACACGGGTATTACATTACCAATTTCAAATTGATCACTAATGTACAGCTGTAATGTCAAAGTTTCCCCGCGGAAATCTACCATATACCCGTCCTCGTGCACAAGAATAAAGCGAAGTTGTGTCAACCGGAGATGTGACACGGAAGATACACTGGAGTAATGGATATAAAATTACCGGTTCCCACAGCTGATGAAAGCCCAGACAGTATGCAGCTATGCTAGCTTAAGCTGTGCTTTCATAACTGCCTGCCACTAAAGACATCACAGATTAAATTAATTTGAATCATTGAGACAATCCAGAAAATGTATGCTAAGCTATGGTATCATTGCATAAGATTCTTTTGTCCTCGGGAATATCTTCAGGTCAACTAAGAATTATTTTTTATTAGAATTATTTTTTATTTACAACCGTGCGATGTCAACGACGCTGATTCGATCGATTCGTAGAGCTGAGTGTAGGCTCGTGTTCAAGTATGAAAATTTCCGAGTCTTTGGTCAGTGTGTAACAAATTCTCCATCAGATCTCTAAATTTAGAGATTCCATACCGGATACAAGGGGAGAGTTTACTATCATTACAGGTGGTACCGCCATTTGACTAAAATATAAACGAGTGAGACAATTGAACTGCTGTGATTGGTTATTAGACAAGTGCAATACACATGCAACGATGCCAGTGCAACCTCAATTATGCGGGATTCTCCAGCGGTGATTGGTGTAGAAAAAGTCAAATAAAATTCTGGTTATATTGATGAAATTGTAATCATTGAGACGACGCTCTGGGTTGTATTTAAAACAACATCACGACATAGATTCTGTGCAAAAGATTAAAACTTGCTTCGGAATTCATCATTCGTGTCATTACATACATCACTGATGTCTTCATTAAGTTTGTGCATCAACAAGTGCAACGTTCCAGGGTCCATCATGTTGTTAGTAAGTGATCGCTAACAAGCTGATGCCGCCTCATTAACAACTACTGGTATGTTGTTGCCCTCACGAACTCACCCCACTAGATTTTCCATCCGATCCACAAGATCATTAATGTGTTGTTTGGCAATATAGATGCATTTGAACCTGGATGCAAGTGAAGAAGCCATCTCGCTTAAGGTGTTAGCACCAGTAGAACTTTTGTTTGCCCCCCGTTTGTAATTTGTACTGACATTGCCACATTCCAACGCAGGCAATAAAATGACATTCTGAGGAAATTCATGCTGACTCTTGAGGAAACCTGGATGGAATAACTGTAAATCATCTCCTGAGTGTCAAGATCAACAAAGATTAGGGCTACCACCAATATAATCAAGCCATCATCTCCTGATAAATGATAAAGCTGTTTGCGATACGTACAAAAATAGGAAGAATAGCATCAAGTTACTTCTAAAGGACTGATAATATGAGATAATTTGCATATTTTTTTTATATAAAAGTAATAACTTTGTTCAGTCGTTGTAATTTTTGACCATTTGCAAGCTAAAAGAAAGTCGGGTCGATGAAACCCATCCTCGTTTGATGTCAAACTCCTGACCAAATTTTGGAAATCTGTTTCCTGTTTTTTGTGACATGTATGGATATTTGATGTAACTGTTTTCGACAGAGTGGTCGTATCCGTCTACGTTTTGGTTGTTAATGCACGCGTATTAGTGGCTTACCATAGAAATTCCACTGCAGATAACACGTTCCACAAACGGACGTTAATCGATTTATTATGTTCGTTCTTTAAAACTGCAATTTCCGCCCGCTTGTCTCGTGGAGGAATTTTGATATCTAATCATGCTGCCGTTTCACGACACTGTCTCAACCGGATATGGATCACCACAGGTCTTGATAATGCAAGAATGTTAGCCTTTCTTGCACAGCTTAATATTTTTATGTTACGCTCACGCACGGATTGTTTCTGTTTTTGTACTGTTAACATCGCCATTACAACCGGCTGTGGTTCATCTGGAGAAACTTGTTGCACAAC
This sequence comes from Megalonaias nervosa, assembly GCA_016617855.1. Classification (NCBI taxonomy): domain Eukaryota; kingdom Metazoa; phylum Mollusca; class Bivalvia; order Unionida; family Unionidae; genus Megalonaias; species Megalonaias nervosa. The sequence goes on from JAECUM010033441.1 coordinate 27,275, forward strand.
TGGCTGTGGTTCATTCGCGAGTCCTAATAAACCAAGTATACTAGCTTTTGGCATATTTGCTTGGTGATCGTATCCCATCCAATTCACATTAGTTGAATCACATGCTGGTGTATAAGGGAAAATCGTTGATTGCGAAGTGAGTCAATGAATTTTTAAAGCTTTTCTACTTAACCAGGATCAGAAACTAAAATCGCTTCAATCTTGATTATTTCATCGACTTCAGTATCTTTGTTCTCAACAGTGTTTTCCTCAGCGGAGTTAACATCATCGGGTATTTCTGGGACAATAATTTCTATATTTGTTGCGTTGGCCCAGCTTTGATGACATTCATTCTAATGTTTGCAATCTGATCCGCATGGCCGGTAAAGCTCATTGCACCACTTTATTCCGATACCACATTTGAGGCATGGTCAAGCGACGTGTAGGCTCGTACAAAAGTAACAAAAGAAAAGAGTGAAGCCAACAAGCTTTTTAAATTTTAATAAAATAATTTATTCCCCTAGAAAACAAGGTAAAAATATGAAATAGGACTTACGGTTTGTGAATATAATCCAAAAAATGAATCCTAAAATTGAAAAATGAGTCCTATCACTAAACAGTTCTAATTGAATCCAGGTTCGAATCTCGATGAAATTCCAGTATGGAGGCGATGACGTCAGATGAGGTCGTTATACTGATGGCAATAGATCCTCGATTGAATCACAGTTTGTTTCCGCTTAGAATTCCAGAATAAATTTCCACTGAATATCTCTCCCAGAACTTTTATAAATATGAAGCACTTGTGTAGTTTTCTAGAGAATGAATTTTTAAATTCCAAAAAGTAGATGAACTTCAAAACAATCTGGCTTCAGCAATGAAACACATTGAGCTCTGAGGTGTAAAAATTACGACTGAACTAATCTACTACCAATTGGCTGTTTTAAGCCTCGATTTTAAATCACATGGTGGCTCACGTGACAGGCTACATGATTTCTAATTTGAACAGCGCAATTTAAAAAAATGCCATTTAGCACGTAGCTAGAATAACCCTATCTAAGAATCAGATTCCCACACTGAAACTAAATTAAAAAAGAAAGGCTGTTTACAACTCAGCTAACACGTATACCGAAAATGACCTTGGCAATAGCCAATCATTTCCGCTTTGTGTTTACGAAATCTATGAGCTAAAAATAGTGCTGAAGTAACCGTACACTCTAATCAGGTCAAGTGAATTTTCCGAAAAAGAGATTCAAATCCAATGAAAATTATCATTACAATAAAATGTAATGAAAAAAAAATAAAATAAAAAAGAATTTTAAAACTAACACACAAGCAATTTAATTATATATATATATATATATATATATAGATAGATAGATAGATAGATAGATAGATAGATAGATAGATAGATAGACACAGTTAACTATGTCCTCTATTGATGGTATGCGTCACTTCAGGATAATATTGCATTTTGCGAGCATTTACGACTAATCGCTGTAAAATACTGTTCACCTATGATATTAATTTCCAAACTCTGGGCAGTAACTTGTAAACAAACTTTTTTTCCAGCAGGCTGCATGAACTGAAGATTACCGTCATACCAACAGATTTTTAAAAAATATTATTAGTCATTTCAGTATTTGGTGACGTCACTGCAGGCTGATGAGAACAAAATATTGAGGCCAACTCATAAGTGACCGCTGCTTCTATAATGACGTCGGATGACGTAAAATGTCTTGCACTGTGAGATCAATTTACCCGTGATCATCTTCATTGCTGCTATTATACTGACTAATTGTTTCAAAGTTTTCTTTGGAGTATTTACAACACATTTCATTACCTATACTGGATGGTCTAGTCAACGACTTCATTTACTCTTGTATAACATCACACAATGATTTCTCACACTTTTTCTTATAAGGTTGACCAAGTCTATTTTACTGTTATTCCAAAAGAACATCTAAATAGATTAATTTATCATGTTGGGACAGATACGTATTTGAAAATCGTAATGTAACTTCGAGCCTCGACAGATCTTTATCATGCATTTAATCGAAACAGGCATTTAATGTAACTTCGAGCCTCGACAGGTCTGTATTATGCATTTAATCGGAAAAGGCATTTAATGTAACTTCGAGCCTCGACAGATCTGTATCGTGTATTTAATCGAAACAGGCATTTAATGTGACTTCGAGCCTCGACAGATCTGTATCATGCATTTAATCGAAACAGGTATTTAATCTTTTTCTGTAAAGTAACATGCACTTCATTGTTCAGGCAATCTCGTTCCAGAACTTGATATACACACACATTCTTGAAAATAATATATACATCAATCAATGAACGTTTTGCTATTTATTTTAATATATGCCACAATAATTTTCCAATACAATAAGTTATCAATTTCTGAAATATATTGTAACCATATTATTCTTGCACAATCTGTGAATATTATAATGTATAGAAATATATTCTCAGTAAATAATATATTCTCACACAAAGAAAATATTCTCTATGAAATATATTCATGTAGCTATATATTCCAGCACAGAAAATACAATCTCTGCATTAATATTTAATACTGATAGTAGTGCTAATCAATAATCAGATGGTAGACAGATATGGCAATCCATTGACCTGAATGCAGCATACAGTAATTTCAGCTGTGCACACGCTAGGGAAAGCTCACCATGGCTTCGTGTGACCTTGCTTAAATCATATACTGTTGCTGATGAGCTGGTAAAAGTCATGGGGTATAGATGGCATTGATCTGTATCAGCAAACCCAGATAAAATTATATATATATATATATA
>JAECUM010033442.1:0-50855 GCA_016617855.1 Megalonaias nervosa
CATCACATCACTTAGCTTTCTTTCCACTCAATAAGTTTTGAAGGACTTGATGGATCAAATGAAATCTAATATGACTCTTAACCTTTGGAATACTTTGCTCAAGTTTGATTTTTACCACTTCCTGTGAATATTTGGCACAGTTGGCTTGTAACTGGGATTTTTAGTTTTGCTTGTTTTATGATGTGTAACTTTTCAAAAACCTAATGGATTAAAATATAACTTGGTGTGAGGTTTTTGATTTTGTTTAAACATTATTATTTTCCAGCAAAAATTTTGTAATGGCACTATGTGACTATTTTGCTCTTCATTTTGTTTTTACTAAAGCATTTGAAGGGATTAACAAATTTAAATCAAATTTAGTGTATGGCTATGTTAAGAAGACCTGGGTCAAGTTTGATTGTAACCATTTTCTGGTATATTTTTATTTAGTTGTGGCCCGTTTGACTTAGAAATTTTTGCTTCAGTTCCACTTACATTGTATGGCCTTTCGAGTTTGTCTTTGAGCTTTAATTTTATTTTCACTTAATAATTTTTCAAGGACATAAGTGATTCAAATCTAAATTTTTGAGAAGTTTTATGATAAGACTTTTATCAGGTCTGATTTTTACCTTTTTCTGGCATAATATTACATAGTTATGACCCGTGTTTAACTTGGAATTTTTTCTCGTTTTCCTTCTCAATAACTCTTCATGGATTGAAACTAGATTTGGTATGAGGTCTTGTAGCAGGAAGTATGGTCCCTGTCTGAGTTGACACTGGCCATTTAACTGCATTATTTTGGCTTTGACATCTTTAGCATATACATTAGACAGATTTCTTGTTTTAAGATAGTTCTTTTCATTCACAATAGTGGTTTCTTAAACCCTATCTCATGTTTCTATAATGTACTTGCACAGATATTCATGTGAATTTACTGTAAAAGGTCTCCAGTTAATATTTATCTGACAGTCAAGTGAACAAATTGAATTATAATAGAGAGCATACGTTGTACATTTTTCATACACGCTTGAATGCATAAATGTTGCAGGCTGACAATTTGCAGTACACCCTGTTCTGACAAACATTAAGATTCAAATTGACCTATCTCAGACAAGGCTATTTTTCTCTAATATGTTTTTAGGTAATTCCTGAAATTTTGGATAGCTTTTGATGTTGCCTGCAGCAGACATGTCAGTTAGGCATAATTGGTCATTTTGGGGTTCGCAACACTATGACATTTTTTTTTATTTCAGGGTTCATATTGATTTTAGTATCTATCTTATTTCATGGAATCAAGTTTAATAAATAATTCATTGAGTTTATTTACTTACAAAACATGGCCGAGTGGTCTAAAGTGCTCTCCGTTATGGATCACTGCCATCTCACCTGTCTGTGTGGGTTCAAGTCTCGGATTTGGCCAATGTGGATATGTGAGAAAGTTTGCCAGTAGCTTCTCGTGGGTCGGTGGTTCTTTCCGGGGTTTTCCCGGTTTCTTCCTCCACCATTAATACTGGCCGCCATGTATAGCCTATCGTGTGCTGAAAAATGGCGTTAAGCCCCACAACAACAACAACAACAACAAATGTTTCCATCATATCATATGCAGAACAAACTGAACATGTCATCTCATCCTTCTCCTTCTTGTAGTTCAGCCATGGAAATTCCTGTTTCCAGGTATCTTGGAATTTTCATTCTCGTTTTGTTTTATCATACACATGTTGTACTTTGAGTTTCTCATCTTCTGCTTTTTGTTTTGGGGCAGTGGAGAGACATTATGAAGAAATCTCCTCATTTTTCAAACATGTGAAAACACATAAAATGTCAGTAGCCGAAATGCTTGATGTTCTTATACTATTGATGAAGTAAATGACCAAATGACAATTTATGGTAAGCGACCAAACAACAATGATAATTTGGTTTAAATGGTGTAGACAGAATAGTGTTAGTCCATGGACACAAATATCATTGCTTGTGGTTTGGTGTCTTTTGGCACAGTAACACAGTTAGGTTATTAAGTGCAAAGGGAATTGTCGCAAAGTGTCTTGCCCAAGGACACAACACTGCGGCTCAGTCGGGCTGATGATATGGTAGGATTCAAACCAGCACCGTCACTGGTCTGGCACTGAGGCACCATGGCACGCACAAAAAAGGAACTTATCTGAAAAAGTAAAAGGAATTAAGCCAGTTCAGGTATGGGTCAGTGTTGTGCACAATCATGTGATTCAAACAAATACACCAGTTTTTCTTTTGTTGAAGTGTCTGCAACAAACAATGGATTTAATATTCTGAAAATAAATTTTTAATTACGAGATGACCAGATTTTGCTGACATTTGGCAAATGGAATAAATGACCAAATTTGCTGAGATTTGGTCAGTTTTGATTAAATGACCACATTTTTCTGAGATTTGATAAATTAAGACTAAATGATCACATTTTTTGCCAAGATGTGGTAGAGATTTGTTACACCCTCATTATCTTGGATTTTATTTCACCTACACTATAGAAAGTTGGTGTGTAGATATATTTTAATCAAAGTAGTTCAGTCCTCCAAAACTTGGTCACTGTGGCCTAATTTGTACACATTAGTTACTTGTGAATTTTCAGCTGTTTGTTCATTACACTGTCATGGACTCTGTTTCACCCACACTCATAAATATTTGTATGTGGAGACATCTTGTAACTCTACAATACCAAAATTTGGTCAGTGTGTCCTAATTTTCATGCATGGGTGACTTTGTATTTAGCTTTCCATTTATTCATCCTCTTTCTGGATGAAAAGGAACAAAACCGATCAAAACCTGGGTCAGTATGAAATAATTTGTGTTCCTGAGTTATTTTCTTATTTTTAGCTACCTGTTTCTTGTACCTTCAATTTGTTCATCCAGAAATGGAAAAAGTGGTGCCCTTGTCAAAAGTGGGGTCATTTTTGAAAAAAAATTAAGATGCAAATACCTTTACCTGTATCTTGTTTATTTAATAAATATAAATATTCATCATTGTCACAGGCACTTGCAATGTGGATTTATTAATATATGCAGTAAATATTAATGTCTCCAGCATTACATAAATTGAACCAGTCATGATAGGGTCAGTTTCCTTGCCTGCTGAAATTACCATATCTACTGTTCAGTTTATAGTTATTTTAGTTGACAAGAAAATTGTAGCAAACCATGCTGTGGTCTGATTCTGTAAGAACTGATTCAAGTATATAATGATGGAAAAGTGAATATTTGTAACAGACATTAATAAATCCATGACCCAAGGACCTGTGATCATTATCAGTCTCGCCTGCCTATTCAGTAAGCTCTAGATGTGCTCAGTTCAGTCTAAAATCAGCCATAATGATCTTCTAGTTAATTTTCTTGGGTCTTCTTTATGCGTCCAGTGAGTACCATTACAATGACTTTCTTGCACCAAAAATGAAAGATAAGGGTCATCAATGCAATTGGACAGCCTGGAATAAATCCTGCCATCAATAACTTGGACACTGTTTCACCAATACTCATGGAAATTGGTATGTGGATACATCTTGATAAAGTAACTTGGCCATGCCAGAACTTGGTCTGTGCATATCTGCTTATATTCTTTCACAACATTTGTAATTTGTTTTCTGTTTGATACACCTTTAGTATATTGGACACTATTTCACCAATACTTATGAAAATTGGTCTGTAATTGCACTTTAAAAAAGGTAATTTAACCATGCCAAAATTAGGTGAATGTTACCTATTTTCACACTTGAGTGACTTTTGATTTTTTAGCAGTTCATTCATTACACTTTTTCTTAGTCCCTATTTCACAGACACATGAAAATGGTAGTGTGGATGCATATCGGTCTGAATAATCGTACGATATCAACTCTTGATCATTGTGACCAGTTTTCACACTTGAATGACTTTTGTATTTTCAGCTTTCCAGTTGTTACATCATCAATATTTTGGTTCCTGTTTAACATATATTCATGAAATTTGGCATGTGGATGCATCTCAAGGAGTACAGCTTAACCATACTAATTTAACTAGGTCACTATGACCTAATTTTTATGTTTAAGTGGCTTTGTATTTATAGCTGATTGTTACACAGTATATTGGATACTGTTTGTTAGACTTAACAAAATTGTTACATGTTATGATGTATGTGGATAAATGTCTATCTCAGAGCGATTTAAGTCAACCATACCAGCCGCAGTGGCTTGGACTTGAGCATGTGATTCTCGCAACCAAAAGGGGACAGGTTCCAATTGGATCAGCCTGGGTCAGCTGCTGTGGTATGTCTACTAAATAGCCTTCTTGTGTTGCTGTGCCGTAAAACACTAAATCAACAACATCTACCAAAAGTAGATCACTGACCTGATATTCAGGCTTGAGTGACTCTGGTATTTTCCACTATACCAGTCTGCATTGTCGAGTGACTCTGGTATTTTCCATTATACCAGTCTGCACTGTCGAGTGACTCTGGTATTTTCCACTACACCAATCTGCATTGTCGAGTGACTCTGGTATTTTTCACTATACCAGTCTGCATTGTCGAGTGACTCTGGTATTTTCCACTATACCAGTCTGCATTGTCGAGTGACTCTGGTAGTTTCCACTATACCAGTCTGCATTGTCGAGTGACTCTGGTATTTTCCACTATACCAGTCTGCATCATTGTCGTCTACAGATGCACTCCTCTTCTGCAAAAACAGAAGGCATTGGGTTTACAGATAAACACATTTTTCTTATTTCATTTTCATGGCATGCACTGTAGTAAATTTAGAAAAATAACATGCATATGGTTTACAGGTGTAACTAAATGCAAAGTTTAAATTAATTTTTTTTTTGTCTTTATGATTCAATGTTTCTTTCATCAAAGATGAGATTTCAGAATTTTCTGATTGAATACCTCTTGAAGTTTTTGCATGTTTACATACACTTTTCTACCCTTTTTTTTCAGTTGATAATCAATAGACATTCATCTCCCTCAACCAATTTTTTACTTCCCAGTAAAACTCTTTGTATGCTGTTTTGGGCTACTTTTTGGTTTTAAAAAAGCAGTCAGGGTTGTCCAAATGAAGTAGATTTTTTTACGTTTTGAAGAATAACTTTAATAAATTAATTTTTTTTATTTTTTATTAAAACATGATTACCTTGAACCAAATGGTAATATTTGATACAAAGACATGTAAGGTTAAAGAACCCAGTGAGATTTTAGTGATGTATAATAGATTTGCTTTTATGAGTTGTCCAGCAAAGTTTCATATTTGTCGAGCCCACCTTTGGGAGAAACTGTGTGCATAGTGATCATTTGGACCTATGTGTGTGTGCTCTTTTTGGGCCTATGTGTGTGTTATCTTCCATACACATGAAGTTCAATGTTAAAGGTTGATTTTTTTAGCTTAGTGTTAAAGGTTTTTTACTTTCTAGCTAAATAATATGGCAGACTTGATGAAAAGGGGTCTTTTATGACTGATTTATCTTTTCTTTCTTTTTTTTATGAAGAATGGTCATAACTTTAATCAAATTTTTTTTTTTAGTTGATTATCTACATTTCAAGCTGGTTAACACAGGTGTCACAGGATTCTTAAAAGAAACTAACTTTTTCAAGGATTACAAATAATTTTGTAAAATGATATGACACTAAGAAAAAATTACTGATTTCTTTTCCCTGCAATTTCCTTTTCACAACAATATTTTTTATTTTTCTATTTGAAATATTGAAATATATTCTCTTTTTTCCTGTCATGGTAGCACAGGTGTTTGAGTGTCAGACTCCTAATGGAGTGGTCATAGTTTTGATACTCCCCAGAGACCAGCTGGTTTGGCAGTGCCTTGATGTGTCCTTAGAAAGGAACTTGGTTCCCTTTTCCTTGGCATGATATAACCAGTGTGTGGAGAGATTTGCTAAAACAAAGCAACCAACTCTCTCTCCCTTTCCCTCTCTCTCTCTCTCAGGAGGGGGGTGACTTTACTAAAATTGAAGAACTTGTAGCCCCACCCCAAGTGCTTCATATAAAGGCAGTAGTAACTTTGTTTAACCTAAACTAAACTAAATCTGGTTTCTGAAAAAAAATTAATTTCAGAAGTCCACTTTAAGTCAGATTAATATCTTCAGATAACACGCATCTGTTTAGATAACATGTGATAACAAAATAATTTTTTTAAAACTTTAAGTATATTACAGTGTTCATTGGAGCATTTATTAAACATAAAAAGACAGAACAGTGTTCAAATATCTATATATTGTTATGTGTCTAGGCTCGTACAAAGTAACGAAGAAAAGAGTGAAGCCAACAAGCTTTGTAAAATTTAACAAAAATAATTTATTTCCCTAGAAAACAAAGTAAAAATACTAAAAAGGACTTATTGTTTGTGAATCTATTCCAAAAATTAATCCTAGAATTTAAAAATATAAGTCCTATCACTAAAAAGTTCTAATTGAATCAGAGTTCGAATCCCGATGAAGTTCCAAGATGGAAGGCAATGACGTCTTCTATATCCTGCCCTGTGTTGATGTGTCAACAGTTCCTTGTTGAATTTTATGAGTCAAGAATAATATTCCGGCTTTAGAATTCAGAATAATTTCCACTAAATGTCTTTGTCCAAGAATTTTTATGAACACTGGTATTTTTCAGGGAATATAAATTATTAAATCCAAAAAATAGAAGAATTTTAAATCAGACTGGCATCAGCAATAAAAACACCCTGAGCTCTGAAGGTGTAAACTACGACTGACTATTTCACTATAAAACATCTGTTTTAACCCTTAACTAAAATGCAGTTTAGACCCCGTGATGGGTCACACGATCAGTCCGAACAACGCAGTAAAATATATGTCAATTAGCATGTAGGCTATTTACATGTTCGATTGTACTGAATGAATCTTACTATAAGATTCAATAATAAAGAAAACTATTTACAATAGAGCTGACACACAAGCCAGGTATGACCTTGATTACGACCAATGATTTTCACTCTGTGTTTACAAATTCTGAAGCAAGGTCAGGAACTAGGTCAGCTAAAAATACAATGTAGCAATGCTACTGCGTTTTAATCAGGCTAAAAAGTACTGAACTGAATTTTCTGGAAAAAAAAGTCAACTCCAGTGAATAAAGTTATCATAAAAATAAAATAAAAAGGAATTGAAAACTAACACACAAATAATTAAATTACATATACGTAACAATATATTGAATTTATGAGTCAGAATTCTTGTTAATGCAGCTTTTCTTAACTAATCTGTTTCAGTTTGCTGCAGGAACACTGGTATCCAGTCAACTTGATACATACAAAAACTTCACTGAAATAACAGAAATGTTTGCTAGGAAGTATAACATTTGTTGCTAGCAAGTACAAGTTAATATACAGCTCTCATGGTGTCTCAGCAATAAATACTCATGATCTTCAGATCATGTGATAAGATCTTGTTTTCTGTGTTATTTCAGGATTTCAAAATCAGTAATGCAGTCACATTCAGTTATGAAGAAGTTCATTAGAAAAACTAGTAATTAGGCTAAAATAATGATAAATTAACCACTGCACCAAATATACTTCAGGCCATCCATCCTGATTATTGTAAATAGCAACACCAATTAACTGGCCTCATTTTAAAAGCAGTGCAGAAGATAATAACATACAATTAATGAATGAATGGACAAAAACATATATTTCAAGCATTGTACATGCTGAATGAAGATGAAGTTGGAACATAAAAAACTGTTGGTTACACTTGTAGTTTTAAGGACAGGAAGATTCTTTTCATACATCATTGTTTTGAGTGTATACAAACCTGATAAACACACAGAGGTGGTGCCCTGGGTGGCCAAGTGGTCTGAAGTGCTCACTTTTACTGATGAAAACCTGTATGCCAGAGCAATAAAAATCTTACAAAGACCAAAAAAACCTTACATGAAAAAATGTATTCATACATTATATAAGATCAGCAGTTTTAAAACAACAAATGCTATGCACAAAGTATTTTTACACATATTTACATAATTATTTACATTTCTGAAACTTTATTTCTTTCTTTTTCCTTGTGTGTTGTATTATATGCAACACATGCACCTTTCGCACTTTTCAAAATATATTCTGGGGTTTTAAAGTCTCTGCAGCAGGTGTCATTGTTTATTTTACATTGTAAAAATGATGCTAATGTGTCTGAATTCAGACTTCTTACATTCTGTATGTATTTTTTTCATCATCGAAAAAGATCTCTCACAGTCTGCAGTGTTCCTTCAGATGATATATGCCCGACACCACCACTTTAATGTCTTTACTGCATAGTTTACAAAAAGCATGGGAAGATCCTAACTTTGATACATCTACAATGCCAGGGAAGACTTTAATCCAATCAGCCTGAAACCTGCCAAGACCTTGGTCAGTGTCTTCAAGCTTGCGTTTCTTTGAGTTAGGTTCAGCCATTTGATGGATCGAATATTTCAACTAGATGAAAGAAATAAAAAAAAAATAATTACAAAATTTAGATTTGATATGTGATAGAAGATCTCCCGATTACAAATGTGTTAAGACTTTATATTTTTTCCCCATAAACACCAAGATATTACGCCAGGAGCTATCTAATAATTTAAATCTAAAAATAAATTAAAAAATCGACAAAGTAGCAGTCCAGAAGTTTGTACCTCGTAAGCTGTTGATCGTTTCTATTAATTGCGTATCTGGTGTTTGAAACGTTGTGAATTTGCTATATGGTGTGCCGATTTTGGTCAAAACTGGATATAAATTGGCAGTGTTACATATTTTCAAGCCAAGAGAATGATGTCACTCAGTAGCTGTACTACTTCGTCATTATGGCAATGCATCTTCCTGTTTGCATTACGTAAACTTAATTCAAAAATATGACAAGAAGATAAAATCCCAGTTCTAAATTCAACAGACTATTTATTTTTAATTAGTATATTGTTAAAATTTTTTAATAAATCAACTTTATCTCCACACAGAAAAGTCGGACAAATTACAGTTACACCACCATGACTGCCACACTACAGTAGGTAAAGTATGAAAATTGATGTCAACTGTATGCATTTGATAGTAATAAGTATAAAAATAATAAAATAATAATGTATAAAATAAGAAAACTTACTTACTACACAGGTAGTTGGTCAGTATTAGAAATCCAAGTTAGCGTCAAATTTCAGAGCGATAAACGACAAGATCTTAAACACACAGGAATTGAACCGTGAAATTAAACTCGTTTCATTATCAGGCAAAGGAAAAGAGCGGTTTTGAGTATGATTTGATTGGTTGTTTCAGGCCACCCTGATCTCGCTGAATTCTCGTTCTAAAAAAAATTATGTCCAGAGTCCCGGATTCATGCAAAACGAAAAAATATATATATATATTTATGAAAAAAAATGTACAAAATGGTTGTACAGCCGTACACTGACCAAAATGGAAGAAAACGTACAAATTACGGGTAAACCGTACTAGTTGACACCTATGGATCACTGCCTTCACATGTTTTTCTAGGTTTTTCCTCCATCAGTTATAATGGCCACCACACAAATAGCCTATCATGTGCTGAAAATGGCTTTAAACTCACAACAACAGGATCAGTAAACCTTGGTTGCATAAAGTGGACAGTACTGTACATCATGGGTTTCAATCTGATCCAGAGTCTGATAGGCAGGTATAATTGATTGCATCTTGTGAAATATATTTACAGACAACCAATGCAAAAAGAAGAAATTTAAAATGATGTTGATTTGTTATGGTACAAAATTTAAAATGACATTTTTCTTTTTCCGAGTTGAGTCAGCCAGTTTCGATGATGATTATAGCCATAATTATTTTGCTCAGGGACCTCTTGATATGAGTGAAATAGGCAATTTAAATATTTGATTCATTTGCCCATTATGTAATAGTTGATATGCCCTTTGCAGCTATCCTTTGTAACCGAGTATACATCATTTATCTTTATTTTGAAACTAAGGGATGAAAAAAGGAAAGGGATATGTGTTATAGAAAAAAAATATCTGTTGAAAGGAGATATTTAATACAAGATGGAAGTTTTTCTTGGAGTTATAGCATAATGGAGTTCAGCAGGGGGTCAAGATATTTTGATCTTTTCTTTGATGTAAGGGGCATGCTATCTAGCCCAACTGCCTCTTTGAAGGGCATTGATATAGTAGTTGAAAGGCACACGGCTTTACAGTCAACTGTTTTCATTTCAGATTGATTTTAAGTTTTACTTAGAGATAATGGTAGAGATTATTAACTCATTTACAGTAATGTATTGGATGAAATTAGGTTCTTTATAATGCTTAAAGCAAAACATTTTGCAGTCTAAGCTGGCAGGATCATCTTTAAGGGGTTACAATATTAAGGCTATCTGTAAAACGAAGAAGACTCTAGAGATGTTTAAAATCTGATTTTATCAAATTTTGGCATGCACTTGGGAATGTGGATGGCTTTGAGATCTCTCAGATTCAAATATGGACCCTCCAGTAATGATAAGAATCTATTGCATATTATTAAATGCAAACAGTATAAAGTCATTAATCTGCAGACAGATCAGGATGCCATCAGGTGAAGGTAAGTTGTAGCTCAGTCGGGAAAGTATCAGACTCATTTAACTAACCTCTTGATCATATATGATTTGTTTTGTTCGCTGGGTTTCATCAGACATCAAATATACTTCAATTTTGAATTGTATACATGGCAATGTGGTGGAAACGGTGCATGGTGAAGTTAAGTCAACATTAAACATAGTGCTGGGATTAAAAATCGGCTAGGGATATAAATAATCGGCTTTTCCGAGAGCATGTATTTAGGATGTTAACAAGAGAAGTCACCTTAAATTAAAAAATGGGAGCTATGCTATCATCGTGTTATAAGCAAAATTGCGTTATAACGAATCACATTATAGCGGGTTTTACCTGTATATATGGTAGGTCCCAGTGGCTTGGCAGGATATAACTAATAATGTGTTTAACGTGCCATATTAAAAGAAAATCAAGCAGATAGCATCGTGATGGTGATTATGATGTAAACCTAGTTCTGCAGCTTTTTAATAATAATAATAATAATAATAATAATAATAGTAATACCTTTCATTATAGAGGTTAATTTAGTTCCTACACCTAATGTCAAGGAAAAGCTCTGACCAGTATATTCAGTATATCATCAGTATGATGAACAACTTTAACCACATTGCATGGCACTTCATACAGAGCAATAGAAAACTGTCATCACATTGCATGGCACTTCATACAGATCAATAGAAAACTGTCATCACATTGCATTGCACTTCATACAGATCAGTACAAAACTGTCATCACATTCCATTGCACTTCATACAGATCAATACAAAATTGTCATCACATTGCATTGCACTTCATACAGATCAGTACAAAACTGTCATCACATTGCATCATGCTTTATACAGATCAATACAAAACTGTCTTCACATTGCATGGCACTTCATACAGATCAATACAAAACTGTCATCACATTCCATTGCACTTCATACAGATTAGTACAAAACTGTCATCACATTGCATGGTGCTTCATACAGATCAATACAAAACTCTCATCACATTGCATGGCACTTCATACAGATCAATACAAAACTCATCACATTGCATGGCACTTCATACAGATCAATACAAAACTGTCATCACATTGCATGGCACTTCATACAAATCAATAGAAAACTGTCATCACATTGCATTGCACTTCATACGGATCAGTACAAAACTGCCATCACATTGCATTGCACTTCATACAGGTCAGTACAAAACTGTCATCACATTCTATTGCACTTCATACAGATCAGTACAGAACTGTCATCACATTGCATGGCACTTCATACAGATCAATACAAAACTGTCATCACATTGCATCATGCTTTATACAGATCAATACAAAACTGTCTTCACATTGCATGGCACTTCATACAGATCAATACAAAACTGTCATCACATTCCATTGCACTTCATACAGCTCAGTACAAAACTGTCATCACATTGCATGGCACTTCATACAGATCAATACAAAACTGTCATCACATTCCATTGCACTTCATACAGCTCAATACAAAACTGTCATCACATTGCATGGCACTTCATACAGATCAATACAAAACTGTAATCACATTGCATGCCACTTCATACAGATCAATACAAAACTGTCATCGCATTGCATGGCACTTCATAAAGATCAATACAAAACTGTCATCACATTGCATGGCACTTCATACTGATCAGTACAAAACTGTCATCACATTGCATGGCACTTCATACAGATAAATACAAAACTGTCATCACATTCCATTGCACTTCATACATATCAACACAAAACTGGCATCACATTGCATGGCACTTCATACAAATCAGTACAAAACTGTCATCACATTGCATGGCACTTCATATAGATCAGTACAAAACTGTCATCACATCGCATGGTGCTTCATACAGATCAGTACAAAAGTCTTATGACATTCATGGCACTTCATACAGATCAATACAAAACTGTCATCACATTACATGGCACTTCATATAGATCTGTACAAAACTGTCATCACATTGCATGGCACTTCATACAGATCAATACAAAACTGTCATCACCACTCTGGCGGCCTAGTGGTTAGAGCATCCACCTCAAATACGGGAGGTCATGAGTTTGAATCCTAGCTGAGTCATCCTAAAGACTTATAAAAATGGTACACCACTCCCTCGATAACTCGTGCCCTGATAACTCGTGAACCCGCTTATAATGCGGGGTCAGGTGTGGATCCCATTTTTTAAAACCAGAAATCACCCCAAAAATAGATCCCTATTTTATGAACTTTATGGAAATCGTGATAAAAATTAACTACAAAAACTTTGATATATCACTTGTTTTATCATCGAAAATGGTAGATAGGACCTGGAAATTTTAATCAACATTATGAAATACCAAATTTAAAAATAAGTCAAACAATTTTTTTACATTTTCTTTCCAAGTGACATTCCTAGCACACCGCAATTAACGATATGTAAGGAAATTTTGATCAATAAAAATGTCACTTATGCCGAGTGGAGGCAGTACTTTAGTAAGTTAATACAAATTAAATAATTTTTTTATCAATTGAAATTTGTGTTCTAGTTCTATCTTCTAGTTCCTTTTAAGTGTAATCATCATAAATGCAATGTGTCCTCTTGTAATTAAACGTAAAATATGTCAATCTACTATAACAGCTATGTCCGCGAGCATTTCTCTGAGAACCTATTTAGGTGCCAACCGTGTTTTGTTGCATTGTTGCACTGAATTAAAAGCTGGCCTCCTTTGTATTAACACACTAATTATGTCTTTTGAATCAAATAATGGAGGTGAAATAAAAGTTAAAAGGCACGAAAATCCTACAAACTTAAAATCTAGCTGCCCTGGTCGTATGTCGGGTGAACTCACTTCAGTTGATCAATTGAACACTGTTATAAATGTTACTGTGTATGTATCATAAACTACCTTAAATTAACCGACTCATTGGTAACTATAATCAAAGATAGCACGGCAACCAAGCGAAAAGAATACTATACTTCGTAAAATAAAGAGCTTGCTTTCACAGATACGGACCATTGTGGGCAAGCGAGTTTCAGAGAATTCTTGAACTGGCACTTTGAGATATCCTCAGGAATGATAAAAAGTTTCATTATTACTTCCAATGAAATCACGATATCAATACTGTACTAATTGAACAGCACAAAAATTGAGATTCGACATAGACAATTGTCTCACAAAAATTTCGCATGATTTTTTGAACAAAAGGAATCTTGTTTGGTGGTGTATCAACAGTTAGTCTAGTTCGCTGCTCTTTTCACTCCCGATTTGGTGGATACAATGCCATACCATTACGGGAACCAGACTCGTCAAGAAAACAAAAAGCAGTGACGTGATACACACATTTTCGTGTAAACGTAATGGTTGTTGAAACCAGTTGGAACGATCTTTCACATGTTGGACATTTTGAAAATAAATGTTATTTAAACAGAATAACGAACAACTTTATTAGAAAAAGTGCGTTATTAAAAGTTGTTATCGACGTGAATGTAAAATGAAGATTCAGTCATTAAACAGCGAAGTTCCCTAACCCCGACACACACACCCCCCACTGTTTTCTCGATGTCCAAGTGATTTTTTCAATTTTTGGAGGTCCCTCGGTAACTCGCACCCTCACTTATAGCAAGGTCTATGTTTGTGGACCCCGTTGTGCGCGAGTTATCGAGGGAGTGGTGTACTAACAGCTGCCTTGCTAGGCACTCAGCATTAGGAGGTTAGTGTTAGGACTGGTTGGCCTGGTGTCAGGATAATGTGACTGGGTAGGACATCATGCTACATGTCTGCGGCTTGAAGCTCCAGTGTCAGACATCACTATAAACTGCCACACTGCAGACATCGTAGTGATATGACTAAAAATTTATTAAAGCTACATTAAAAATCCAAATCGCACACACACACACACACACACACACACACACACACACACAAAACTCTCAACACATTGCATGGTGCTTCATACAGATCAGTACAAAACTCTCATCACATTCCATGGCACTTCATACAGATCAGTACAAAACTGTCATCACATTGCATGGTGCTTCATACAGATCAGTACAAAAGTCTCATCACATTCCATGGCACTTCATGCAGATCAATACAAAACTGTCATCACATTGCATGGCACTTCATATAGATCTGTACAAAACTCTCATCACATTCCATGGCACTTCATAACATTGATTTTGTAGTTAGTTCTCGGGACATGTAAATAATGACCTTCCAAAAGGAATATGGATACTGTATGAAGCTCTAAATAAAGTGAATAATGCCCATTTAAAGGTACGTGGAATCAAATTCTAAGAAATGACACCCGTTACTGAAATACCTCCATGACCTGTATGACTTTTGCTATATACATGTATTTCTGGACTCTTATATTCCTTTTTTGTTTCCACTTTTATTTGAATCTAAAAGTGTATTTGTTTTGTTTCTTTTTATATATAGGTACTTTGTTAACATTTTTTTGGTTTGTGTGTTTAAATCCTAAAACAAAGCATACATGTAGCTTTTGATGTAGGTTCCAATATAAAATTGCTTTTCCAGCCTTCAGGGCCAAGATCATTCATTCACTATGCTTTATCAAGAGATAGGATCATTTAAGTTATAATTGATTACATTTTTAATTGGTATTTGGTGTTCACTCACTGACCCATCTCTATTTTCCTCAATACATCTCAGTTAATGTTGGAGGGGGGGACAAAATCTGTGATTACTTGTATGTGTGTAACCTTTTAACAGAGCTGTTCAAGCTGTTATCTCCAGAGAACGTGGTTACTGACTGACTGCCATGCAAGAAATTTTTAATGAGACATAATTTAAGTTAACCAAAGTTTTAAAACATTAAAAGTTTTAAATCAAGAGTGAAAATAATTTATATGAAAAGTATGTCGCAGAATAATCTAAACAGGTAATGCAAAGAATATGCAGGTGATTTTGTTGGAGAAATAAATCTTTTAGGAGAAACCATTGCCACAAATATCATAAAGTGCTGCAGGGAAAACAGCAAAATCCATGATGCCCAATATAGAATAAATAAAGCTTTTGATACAGCTGTCTCTTCAAATTTACACAAGTGACATCATGGTCTTGTCAAGTTATTTCTTCTCTGCCATGAATGAAATATAACATCTTCAGACAAGTTCAACATTCTTTACAGAAACATTGGATGTTGGTGAATTTCACATTTTGTCAGTTGGAATTAAGTGAAAATGTGATGTTCAAAGTGAAATTGAATGATTATATTAGGTACAGTGATTCTTAAATAAAGAACTGAAAATATTTTATAGAGTTTGTTAATTTCAAAGATACTGAAAGACTTCTTATGAGGGCTAGCTGGTTGTAAATGAAAATCGTGCCAATATGACTTCCACTGTTTCTGTACTGGCCATCTGGATAATCTTATTAGTGCTACTTCTAAATGGCTGGTCATATCAGCATCATGCTTTCACCAGAAGATTCCTTATGATGGTCTTAATTGATCTGATCTCAGATATGGCCACCATGGTGGTCAACTTGAAAATTTTGTTTGGCAACTCCTCCTTGATCGATGGTCTTGGGGTTTTCACCTGAAGATATCTTGTGGTTTCTGGTTGATCCAAAATGAAAATGATTCCAATGTGGCATCCAACATGGCCACCATGGTGGTCAGCTTGAAGATCTTGATATCACTACTCCTGAATGGATATTCACATTAGCATGCATTTTGCACCAGAAGGTTTCTGATGCTGTCTAGATGGTCCTCAATAAAAATGGTGCTAATCTGACATCCAATTTGAAAATCTCCATACTCAAGAATAACAGATTGTTTCAGCACTCTGCATTTAGAAAGAAACTGTTTGGTCTTGGATTCCAGGAAGCTTTCAGACAGTAGAGCATTGTTTATTTCAAGTGACTCTTGTTTATCTGAACATTGAAAGCCTCTTTGGAATCCACAGTGGCCATCTTGAAAATTTTTTTTGTTACTACTGCTCCTAAATGAATGGTTACATCGATGGAGCATCCACTAAAAGGCTTGATGTGATATCTGGTTTGTTTGGTGTGGTGTTTAATAAGGTATTTAGAGCTGAGGCATTTGGAGTAAAGTGTATTGCAAAGGACATGCCACAGCAACTGAACTTGGAAATATTGTTATCATTACTTATCTTGAATGTATGTTCTTATCAACATGGGGTTTTCACCAAAAGATTTCTTACTCTGGTAATGTCTAGCTGGCCCTAAATGAAAATTAGTGTTAATTCTAATATGTCCACTATGGTGGCCATCTTGAAAACCTTGTTATTGATACCTCTCCATAATGGATGGACATATGGGGATTTCACAAAGACTTGTTATGATGTCTAGCTGGCAATTAATGAAATTGGTCCTAATCTGACATCAGTATATCTGCCATGGTCACCATCTTGAAAATCTTCTTGTTGCTTTACCTTCTGAATGGATGATGGTACAGTATGGAAATGGGGTTTTCACTAGAAGACTTCTTATGTCTAGTTGATGCAAAATACTACCCATTCCAATTAAATATATTTCCAATCTCTGCTTAATATATTATTTGGTTGGATTTTTCTGTAACCTATTTTCTTATCGTATCTTTCGTTTACACATCAAATGTGGAATTGCAAGAAAAGCAGTCATTGACGAGAATTGGTTGTGTTGCGCATTATACAACATTGCACCTCAGGTTGATTTACTGATATTGCTGACAACAAATTCTTTAAACTGCGTTATTTCCTTTGGAAAACATGTTCGTTAACAGAACTTTTTGTCAAATAGCATTTTATGAAAGAAATAAAACTTCAAGTGTGTAAGCTACCATGTTGTTTCTTAGTCAGTGTTGATCTACTGTGTATCCTGTGTACATGTCATGCATTACACACAATTACATTATTGATTTTTTTGTCAGGTACATATATGTAATGGTATAAAACAGTATATATATTTTATCTAAATTATCACACAGGTTTTTCAAACTGAATCCTGTAATAGTAAGACATAAAAGACATAGAGCAAATGAAACAAGTTGAGCAAGGTACAGTATAAACATTGTCAATGGCTTACATAAAAGTAGCTGTCAACTATACATCTAATGTGCAGATTGAGGGGGTGGGGTTTGAGTTTCAAATTGGTTCAGTTAAACAGCATTATTGGGGTTAATTTATAGTGTATACACATTTTGAAATTTTGGTAAACATTGGAGCCCTAATTGCTTGCATTTTTGTACTTCACCGAGTTTATAAATACAGTGACTTGTACATGTGTGTAAGTGAATGTTGACCAAATTTGTATTTAGCTGCATTTCAGTGAATAACTTGATAGTTGGCATTGACATTGCTTTTACGTTCAAGGTTCTTGACTCCAGGTTTTAGCTGGTCTGGTTTGTAAGCATGGTAACACAAGCTAGTATGGATGGACTTCAGTCATTTTATCCCAGTTTGTGAATGTAGCTAAAGAATAACTTGAATGATACCACTTCAGCGATTTTTTTTTTTTCTCCTAACAATGCATGTATAAACTTCATCCGTCTTGGCATGTGGTTAAATTTTGGCATTGTCAGAAACATGTCTAGTGATCTTCAATACATGCTATCAGGTTTAAGACCAAAAGCAATAGAACTTCTCTCAGTGGCAATGGAACTGCTCTCATAGGCAATAGAACTGCTCTCAGAGACAATAGAATTGCACTTACAGGCAGCTTTTGAATATGTTTACTCAAACATAAGAAAATATTTCTTATACCAAATTTGATATGTTGGAGTTTCTCAGGAATGTCAGAAATTGTGCAGTGAAGTTATCTAGGATCTCAAGAAATTCTTTTCAGTTGGTAGAGTATCAGTCCCTATGAGGGACTCTGGTTAATTACATTCTCAATCTTTATTGTGCGTGTTTTGTTGAGTCAAAATGCATCAATTTCAATCCACTAAAAGTATTATGATGGCCAGTTTGAGTTCTTATTTAATTTCATTCAGTTCCATTTCTTAGGAAGATAAAGTTGACCAGATTTGGCATATATGTATGATGTCTCACCTAGTGTTTCGAAGATTCTGTTTGGGATTTGAAAAATACCTCAGTTAATCATTTCTCCAAGGAAGGTCTGCAGAAGATGTGAGAGTTGGTTGCCAGAAAGCATGATTAATGACTTTGTTTTGATTAGTTCATATTCATTGAGGAATTGTGCATTTTGATATGTATTCAGAACCATATTTTCAAACTAGTAGATTTACAAATTTTGATCAGTAGATTGACTTCTAAACCAGCAGAATTTTTATTGGCATAAATTGTATGTGTTTCAGAGGGATTGACATTTTTTGCCATAATTGGTATTCTCCATACTAGATATATATATATAGATATATATATATATATATATATATATATATATATATATATATATATATATATTCAAATTTTGAACACGAGTCAGATATGGATTTTGGAGGCAATGTTAGAATAATAATTAATTAATGTGAGTCAGTATATTGTTAATTAATAAAAAGGGATAGTTGTTTATCAAATAGTCCATTGCAAAGATTTTGTTTAATAACATCCAATAGTTTAGTTTTCTTCACTAGATCAGTCTGATGACCACTGATGACATTCATTGTGATTAATCACAAACTCGCAATAATTCTCTGGTCCAGATTTCCCTTTTGATCACTTTGTATTTTGTGAAGAATGGAGAATTTCCTCTCTTTTTCTGCATTATAATGTGGTAATGACAGGACACCGCACTCAACCTGCAACAAAGTTCTAACTTCATTTTTTTCTGTTGCTTAGTTTGTAAGGTTGCTGGCTGCTCTCCAATACTGCTCCAAGCTATGTTCTACCAGAGTAAGAAGTTCCTGACTTGGATTTAAGATGTAGTCCTGAGGCTTATCCTTTCTTTTCATGGCTCATATCCAAAAATGTGTTAACAAGTTTCACCACTATAGTTAAAAATTTCTTTAAAAAAACAAAACAAACTTGCTTAGAGTTGAAATAAACAATGAAAAACTACATGATGTCTTTCTGCTTTAATTTATCCCAGCATTAAAATTATTTATCCTGTAATAAATTTTTAACTGATATACTTTATCTAGGGCTTGAACTTCATTCATGTTCATGAAAACTTAAATTTTGTGAAGTGTAAAAGATACATACCTTTGAAACACACAGTGCAAACTCGGGAATTTGCTTCTTGCCAGCACAAATTTAAACTGGTATCAAAGCATTGTTGAACTTGCAATATTTTTCTTAGCTGGTGGTTTCTTAGCAAAACAAAACTGTAAGTGTTATCCATAAATATTCCTCTGAAAACATCTTGATTAATACAATAACAATTACACAAGACAAAGGAATCAAAATACTTACTCTAGTGTGTCTGCCAAACTAATTTTTTATGGTCAGTCTCAACATTTTATCTCCCCTCTGCCACATGTCAGCTGATTTTCATCAAAAGCTCAGAAGACATCATGGACTGCCCTTGTTCCCTTTATTACTTATAACACCTCAGAAAACATCCCAACTAGTTATAAACTGGGGAAGTTTAGTACAATAAGGTACTCAATTAACAGCTTACTGTGTACACACCTTGGCAGTTCTTGAACAAATCCTCTGCCACACATCCTCACTATTCCTTGCACTGGTGGAGTCTTTTCAGTCCCATGTAGACTGGTTCTGGCTGGTTTTATTGACAGAACATGTAAACAGTACTTTGTTTTGGGTTGTTTTATTTAACTTTTTTTAAAAGTTCTTTTAATTTTCAAAAGTAGCAGATTTTCAACTTAAAATGGTATGTGTGGTAGATGGCCTTTAAATGGTATTTTAGGCTAACACATCACATGAATCACATGTATGACAGTGATATGTTACAGTAGGTAAAATATTCCCTGGTACATGTCTCACACCAGACTGCAATCATTAAACTTGATCTGCCACTGTATAATGCCTCTAATGAAAGGGTCTACGCTGTTTGATTGAAGTGATTTGTAGAACAGATCTGATTCTTCATTATTTATTTAAAATGATATGTAAAACATCTGATCATGAAATGCTATTTGCTTATTGCAATTATTAGAACAAATCCAATCTGATTTTAAGCTGTTCACATTAAGGTGATTTGTAGAACAGCTCTGAGTTTAAGCTGTTCACATTAAAGTGATTTGTAGAACTGCTCTGCTTTTAAGCTGTTTACATTAAGGTGATTTGTAGAACAGCTCTGATTTTAAGCTGTTCACATTAAGGTGATTTGTAGAACAGTTTTGATTTTAAGCTGTTCACATTAAGATGATTTGTAGAATAGCTCTGATAATGCATTTTGCTTCAAGTGATTTGTAGGAAAGATCGGATTGTATGCTGTTCACTTAAAGTAATATATAGATCTGATCTAATTCTCTACTGTTCACTTTAAATGATTTGTTGAACAGACCTGATTATACATTGTTTGCTTAAAGTGATTCATAGAAGAAATCTTGTCCTATTTTCTGTTTGCTTAAAGTGATCAGTAGAACAAAATGTGATCTTTCTGCATTTGCTGAAAGTGATTTGTAGAACAAATTTGATCCTAATCTGTTTGCTGAAAGTGATTTGTAGAACAAATTTGATGACCGCTCCAGTGGCCTAGTGGTTAGAGCGTCCGCCTCGGATGCGGGAGGTCGTGGGTTCGATCCCCAGTCGAGTCATCCCAAAGACTTACAAAAATGGTACTAACAGCTGCCTCGCTTGGCGCTCAGCATTAAGAGGTTAGTGTTAGGACTGGTCGGCCTGGTGTCAGGATAATGTGACTGGGTGGGACATCATGCTACATGTCTGCGGCATGATGCCCCAGTGCTAGACATCACTATAAACTGCCACACTGCAGACATCGTAGCGATATGACTGAAAAATTGTTAAAGCTACATTAAAAATCATAATCACATCACATCACATCACAAATTTGATCTGCTCCAATTGATCTGTAGAACAGATCTGACCTAACTCTGTTGGCTTAAAGTGATTTACTGGAATTGATCTCATTCTGTGCTGGTTGCTTAAGGTGATTTGTAGAACAGATCTCATCCTACACAGTTCACTGTTACATGTATGCACAGTTAAATATGGTATTGAATATTAAACATGTATACTTACATACAAGCCAGACAAATACAATAATATAGACCCATGCACCCATCACATAATATGCTGGCAGATCAGAGTCTTTGTTGTTTGTTCTAACTATTAGTCCAAAAAAACAGCATCAACTCAGATCTGCAGTTGCATTATACAGCTGCCGTGCTGTTTGTATTTGGCTATCACTTACATGCAGACATATACAATAAAATGCTGACACTTCATTTTTTTCTCAATTCCATTTTTCTGGCAGAATAACAAGTGTGGAGAGGAGAGCCATATGAATGTCCTATAATTTCATCATATATATTGTGCCAGTTAATTGGATAAAATAGACAAACTTTGATAGGTTATGAATTGTGAATGTGTTTAAACTAGTGGTATAAATTGATTAGAAAATGATATTTGATACATTAATTGGAAATGATGCGTGGTTTGAAAGAGTGTCTTATGCTGGAAAACATGCGTTGATGAAATTATATTGAAGGAGTCAAGAGAGGCATAAGATTTTTTTAAAAATTGGCTGCCATTGTTTGTATAGTATTACCACGTTATTGTGGTAAAAAAAAGAACATTGGTGGTTCAGATTTCTCTTTTCTTGTTATTTGATCTAAAATTGATGCAAACTAGTCACACATGCAAAATTGGGCTGGTGGGAAGAACTGATTAAATGATCCATAAACTGTCTAGCTCATCATACAGTGTTAAGGCACTGTAGTGGGTCCTAGTTTATAATTAACATTTGTCAATGTATTAATGACCAGCTAGTGACCAGGGTATTTGAAGTATACAAGCCAAAATACATTCAGTATCTTCATGTTGGGCTAGTGTCTAGTCAGGGTCTTTGAAGTGTGATAGCCAAGATACATTTCTGTACCTTTCTGACCAACTAGTGACCAGTACAGAGTTGCACATGGAGTGTGGATCATGGGTTTCCAGCAATTTTTAGTCCTGTGTCTACCAAACCTTGATCAGGTTTTTTTGGGGGGGGGGGGGACTTTTCTTGTCTGAAAATTTTTTGAAAATGCATCTACATTTTATTACTGGATGTCCATTCAGGTCTTGGTTGGTGCTAGCAATGAAAGTCACAAAAGGTGTAAAAAAACTGTAAGATGGCACTGAATATCTATTTTAAATCAATAGATCTGGCAATGGAAAGAGTCAAGTTTTGTAGTAGCAGCTGAGTTGCAATGTGAAGTGTTTGAAGCCAATAGTGAAATGCATTTTTAAAGGTTAAAGTCACCTCTTCAGTGAGGAAAATTTAATTTATTTTGAGGTTCAAATAATAACAAAAGAGACTATCTTTATGTAAATACACATTTTGTCATTTAATTACTGATTAATTAGTTTGGATTTTGGAAAGAAAAGATTCAGAAAACATTGGTATGTTATAATAAATGCTGGTAGATAGTATACACTAAAGGTAAATGAGAGCAAGATTCAAAATGGAAACTTCAGTGGGGAAACTCATTTCAGGTTAACCAGATACTAAAACTTGAACATTTTCATAGGTACTGAGCTCATGATAGATCTTTTATTGCAATAATGTAAGTGTACAATGAAAATATGATAGCACGGTGTAGACGACAAAGTTAAGGTGGCAAAACTGATGAAGCCTGTAAGATTATTTCATTTTTATAGCACTGTTAGTGCATTATGTATTATTTTTCTTTACCCTTTTAAATGTTGTGTTTCCACCAAACTTGGTGGAAGGGGGCAGTGTGCCCTGCCCTTGGGATCCAATGTGCAACACTGCATGTATAAGGGTCTTTGAAGTGTTAGGGCTAAGATACACTCTGTACCTTACTAACCAGCTAGTGACCAGTATTAGGGTCATTTTGAAGCATTTGAGCCAAGATACACCCCATGCCTTACTTACATGCCAGTATCTAGTACAAGCTGTATCAGGGTTTTTGAAGTATTTGAGCCCTGTTACACTCAGTACCTTACTGACCAGCTAGTGACCAGTGTAAGGGTCTTTAAAGTGTTACAATCAAGATACGTCAGTACCTTACTGACCAGCTAGTTACCGGTATCAGGGTCTTTGAAGTGTTTGAGCCCCATTGCAATCAGTACCTTAGTGACCTGCTAGAGTCTAGTATCAAGGCTTTTTAAGTCTTAGATCCTAGATTCACTCAATATCTTACTGACCATTTAGTGACCTGTATTAGGGTATTTAAAGTATTCAAACCAAAATACACTTAATACCTTACTGACCAGCTAGTGACCTGTATCAGGGTCTTTGAGGTATTCAAATCAAGATACATTTAGCACCTTACTGACCAGCTAGTGACCTGTGTCAGGGTTTTTGAAGTATTCAAACCAAGATACACTTAGTACCTTACTGACCAATATGGAAAAAATGTATATGTGGATTACAGTACACTTGTAATTGATATATACATGTAAGTGAAGGATTATGATTTGGTATGCAAATTAGGTATTTAATAAATTAAGCATTACACATAAATAAAGTATATTTGACTTGTAAGTGAAATGTGAGACATTCACTTACTTCACTTACAGATCACTTTTAACTGAATTCAAAACATGTTCAAATATTTAGTTTCAAGGAAATGCTGCAGCTCTTATGGTTTTCTCTACACAGTAGCTTTCATCAAGGCTTTGTCCATACTGATAAATATTAGTTTGATTATGAGCATTCAGAAATGTAAAGTGAGCTGAATGAATACCACGAGACCTATAACTGAATTGATCTTGAGTGAGATAGTATATCACTCTGCCATCTGTATCATTGCTCTGCCATCTGAATCATGTGACGTGATGACCAGTTAACCTCTGCAAAAACATTCAGTATTTGGCCAAGAAAAATATTTCAATTTCAGTTACAGGTTTATGTGTGTGTGTGTGTGTGTGATTTAGATTTTTAACGTAGCTTTGACAATTTTTCAGTCATATCGCTACGATGTCTGCAGTGTGACAGTTTATAGTGATGTCTAGCACTGGGGCATCATGCCACAGACATGTAGCATGATATCCCACCCAGTCACATTATCCTGACACCAGGCCGACCAGTCCTAACACTAACCTCTTAATGCTGAGCGCCAAGCGAGGCAGCTGTTAGTACCATTTTTTAGTCTTTGGTATGACTCAGCCGGGCTTCAAACCTGCGACCTCCCGTATCTGAGGCGGACGCTCTAACCACTAGGCCACCGGAGCGGTTCAGTTACAGGTTTATAAAGAAGGTTTCTTATTATTCTTAAAATGTAAATTTAAAATTATCAAGTTGCATAAGTTACACTGCAGTAGACAGTATTTCAATTCATATTTCAGGTTCACACAACAATAACCTCACACAATAATAACCTGTCATGTTCCAGGAAATTCACTTCAGATGATGTTATTGTATTTAGTATATGGTCGTATCTTTATTAATTTGATCTGACTTTTGTTTAGATTGCCTTAGAGTTAAATGAATTAAAAATATTCTGGAAATGGAAGCATGGCTGAGTCTAAACTGTGACAGTGTTCAGCCCAGAAATCTATCAGGCTCTGGAATTTTGCCGTTTGAGCATCTTTTTTTTCAGTGTCCAGGAATAAATTATTTTCTATGATTTCATTAGAATTTACACATTTGAGTGTTTGGTGCCAAATAATATTATTCTAAATGAAGTTAAAAATAATTTATTGTTGGATGCTGGGAGAGTCCTTGTTTACAATGTGTCTGCATTGTGTGGTTGTTTATGCTCACTTGTATACCCAGTTTGCAATTTACCCACACACACACACACACACACACACACACACACATGAGCATTGCTTTATTAAAGCTTCAATACAAAAAAATCCATCAAAGTTGGAAGTTTTATTTAAATGTTTTTATATTTTACAGTCTTAAAATTTTAAAAAAGCATGATGAATTTCTAGTGTGTGTTGTTGTTGTGGATACTACTCATAAAAAATGATAAATGGGGTGGGAAGTTACAAATTTTGAAGAAACAAATTTGTTGAACTTGGATTGTATTTTGTACTATACTTTGGACTTTAGGCTTTATTTCTTTGCATTAAACTGTTGTTAGTCAGAAAATGACTATGTCCATGAGGTTAAAGTTCAGTTCACTTGTACATTATGATAAAGGCTTATACCACCTAGAAATGAATTGTATGTCACTTATAAGTGAAATGTAGGCAAGGCATGGATCAATATTGTTTTCACTTATGCTGTACTTGTACAAGCTAAACATTTTACATACTTTAGTAAATACTGTATATTCCCTAATAAATAACCCCACTCCACTATTTTAACAGCAAAACATTAAAAGATGCAGTGTACTTTTTTAATACCGTAGGTCATGGGTGTTCAGGTTAGGCATTACATTTTCCATTTAAACTGGTACATGGGTAACTGATTATTAGAATCATGTAGGGTTAAACATGATGCAATAGCTGGGCAGCAAGGTCAGAGACCAGTCCTACTTCAGCCTTCCCACCAACTAGTGACCATTATCAGGGTCTTTGAAGTGTTAGAGACAAGATGCACTTTGATGGATCAAAGCTTGTTTAGAGTTGATCAATCGGGCAGGTTATAAATTAGACACATGTGATGCAACTTGTAATGACCTCATGCCTAAAAGCAGCCCATATGGGTAGTGCCTTAAATCTTACGACAGACTTTGGAACATGGAGGTTAAGTTTCAGTATGTAGAATTAACTGAAGATGATAGAAAGACTTTCTATAACCACTTGAAGAAAACTGCAGCAAAACTGAGCATTCGAAACAACCTACTCTGCAAACTGGCTGGCTCAGCCTGGGGTGCTTGTGCTCAAACACTCAAGACATCAGCACTGGCCCTCTGTTATTCAACAGCTGAGTATTGCTCACCTGTCTGGGCTCAATCGTCCCATACCAAGCTAATTGATGTCCAACTCAACACAACAACACACATGATCTCTGGAACACTATGTTCTACTCTTTACCATGGATGCCAGTACTCAGCAGTGTTCCTCCTCCACATTTCCATGGCCAGGAAGCATCCACAAAACTGCTGGCCAAGATTTATGCCAGTGAGAAATTTCCTTTGTACATGGACATCACCTCACATCCAGCAGGACTCTTGGCTTCGAGACATCCAATCTGGTTAGGTCAGTTGCTGCAGGATATGACAGTTATTTTGGCATGGAGTGATGAGTGGTCTTCAACAGATGTTGTAAACCACTCCCTCATAGCTGGGCCTTCTGTCTGCCTTCCTGGCTTCAGCCTTCCATGACACCTGTGGATGGGCTAGGCAACTGATCTTTCTATAGCTGTGGTGCTCTACAGACTGTGTCACACATTGTGGACAAGTGTCCACTGACAAAGTTCCTGGTGGACTGCAAGCTCTACACCTTACTGATGTTGATGCTGTTTAATGGCTGGGCATGCACTACACATGCTAAATAATACTGAAGATGATGTTTCCTGAGTGAAATTACCTTACAGCCCAATAGAAAGTCACTGTTATGCAAATGAAATGGTGGTTACAATGTCATCTCCCTATAAGTGGAAATAGAAGGAAAGGTCAGTATAATGGAGCGAAGTGCAGTTCTTATAATATAACTACCAGACATTAAGTATAGGTGTGTATCTTGCTAATAAAGGTATATAAACTGTGGACTTTGAGATGAAGTCAAGATATGATTTTTCTAAGGTGGACAAGCACACCAATATTTATTTTAATATTTCTTCTCCAATATCTTGGCAGATTAAGAAAAATGCATGGTACATGTAATTGTCATGAACTGATAGTAAATGATATTTGGAACAGAAGTTACATAAGACTCTATGAAGTAGGGGTCTCAAACTCAAACCAACTTGAGGGCCAGATGAGGGCATTTTCGATGGCCCAATGGCCGTACCACTTTTGTTATCTCTTATATTTGTTATCTCTTATAACACCTTGTGACACCAATCATTTTGTGGGCTATATGATACAGCTTGGTGGGCCACATGTGGCCCGCAGGCAATGTGTCTGAGACCCCTGCTAAAGCAATGCAACCTTCATATCTACAGGCTTTAATATTAAGTTTATTAGCAGAACATTTAATATGCAAAAGTTGAAGAATTTAAAAAGGTAATCTTCTGCATTGATATTTCTCAACATTTTATAATGACTTGTATTCTTTATAATGCAGATATTTTGTTGACTGATTTACTTTTTCATGCCAATTTTGACTTGTACAATCTTTTTGATGTCTGGAAAATTCAGTACATGAAAAGATTTATATCTTGCATGTTTTTCACTTGATACAAATTCAAATAATCTTCAGGAATTCCTCCAACATGGCTCTATAAATTTAATTATAACTATGTGCCTTACGATTTTTCTAACAATTGCATTCTTCTAAATAATTATTACTGAGATTTCCATTAATAATCTAATTCTCAGTTTCTCTAGTCTTATCATTCAAAAGAATGCACAGTGAAATGGATAAACAAACTGAGGTATGTGCATTTCATTTGGTAAGTAAAAAATCAGACATAAGAATACAATGAAGGAAAGAATGAGCAGATGAATGAATAAACAATAAATGAATGAAGAAAAGATTGGCAAATAGGGGAATTGCAAAATATGTGAATTTACACATGAATGAGAATAAACAAAAGGTGTTGTTATTGTTGTTGTTGTTGTTATAGGGTTTAACACCATTTTTGAGCACAAGATAGTCAATACATGGTGGCCAGTATAAATGGTGGAGGAAGAACCCGGAAAAACACCAGGAAGAACCACCGACCCACATGAAGCTACTGGCAAGCTTTCTCACATACCCACATTAGCTGAGCCTGAGACTCAAATCCACGCAGACAGGGGTGAGATGGCAGTGATCCATAATGGTGAGCACTTTAGACTACTCGACCACTCAAGACCCCAAAACAAGAGGGTAATAAAGGCCCACAGCATCTCGCAAAATGGATTTCATAATTTTACTGTGTTAATTATATTTAATTTATATAGTGTGCTTAAATTTTGTCAATGGTTGTAAGTTGTAAATAGAATGTTTACATAGCTAAGTTTTGTCCATGATAATAAATTGTAAACAACATGTTCACATAGCAAGAGTTCAAGGTCAGTCTTGTTTAAAGCTAGACTAGGTTTTTCTATTGAAATTTTCAAATTCGTTACAAGTCATGTGAAATTGTAATAAATAGGGATTTGATAAATAATTCATTCATGTTAAGATCAGTCTGTCAGAAATAATTTAAGATGAATTATTTATTTTAAATATTCATTGGAAGATGCTCAATGACTTTTAGACTAATACATTACTTTTGGATTTTTGTGAACTTGTTCAGATACATTCTGGATTGCATCATTGTGTTATCTTAGGACATTTAAGATGATTCTAATTCATTTAGAACATTCAATATTTTTGGGCTTGTAGTAAGACATTTAGGATTATTTTTTTATTTAATTCACGATACTGCAAGTGTCTCTTAAATTTCCACTTTGTATTGTAGAGACATAAATAAATTGTTGATTTTACATAAAATTGTTGAATTCACTTTCTTCTGTTACACAGTTTAATAACAGTCCTAACAGCTTAAACGATGAATGGAAATCCAAGATGCAAATTCCAAAATTGAATGGAGGTTGCCGTTTGTTTACTGTTTTTATTAGACCGAACAATAAAAACAACTCACTTCTTAGTCAGTAAATCCCCTAATTAGAGGACATAAGGAACATAAAAGAAGTATTGATTTGTTTTATGAGCTAAATATGGCTAATATTTTATGTTCATTTGTTATTTTGTACACATCAGTATGAGCAGAGCAACACAGTTCACAGAATATAATACATAGTTTAGAATAAGCATCATCTTATGTATAATCCAATCTGATCTTTTTGTCCAGAAGCAAGGTCTCAGGGGTAAATAAGATCAAATTCTACATTTGTATAGCATCAAGGTGAATTTGTAACCTGCCCTATTCCCCATACTGCACCCATCTGCTACCATCTTTGAGTCAGTTGTTATTTATTCAAAATATTGTCCAGACAGCAAGATATTACCCAATGGGTATCCTGAGCATGTTTTAGCAAATTGCATCTTAAATCTCGAAAAGTAATTCAAGTTGATTTGAGTATTCAGGGTGACTAAGATTGGATATTAGATATCCTGAGTAGGCCCCAAGATATGATTAGATTATTGTGATTGTGTCCTTTTTATCAGGGTCATGGGTCAAGGTTGTGTTAAGCTTTTGGTGACCTTGACCCAGTTTTCAAAGTCACAGTGAAATTGTGTTTGCTTATGGGTTTGGGTGCTCACAGAATTACATTAATTACTATATTGGGGAGGGGGAAGACATGATTTTGCTTTCAAAAACAAAAATTCCTCTTGTTCACCAGCTACTGAACATGCTTCTATATTGATGTAGTCATTATTACCATTCTTAAAAGAACTTTGGTTTTCCAGAAAATATAATGGTAATAAATTGGCTTAGGTGTTATGGTTTCTACAATTTATCAATCTTTTTATGGGAAAGATACATATATCTGATATTCAAAAGCTATATTCTCTCAGAAAGATGCATCTACTGCGTGTATGTAAGAATGCCATCTTTTGAAGTACTTTTGTAAATGTAAGCATTTGATCATACCTGGGCATGTTCAAGGTAAACTCTTAAAAGCCTTGAGTGTCCTATTTCTATAAAAAAATATTTACCTACCATCTTTGAAGCAACTATTAGAAATTACTGTGTCAATTTTTAATCTGTAATGCTGTAGAAATGTTTTTCTTCCAGCATTTAGTTGATCCTAACTGATTATATCATATGTAAAAAAATTCATTAAAAAAGACCCCCCCCCCCCATAACTACCCATTAAATCCAACTTCACAGTTTAGGTGACAGCTAACCAAGAATTTTTAAGGATTGCCAGATATTTATGTTTGCTTATAGAAATGACTGATGGGGATGAATTTTAAAAAGTACTATTAGATATCAAAATTTTTTTATATTTTCTATCCATTATGAATATTACCAGTCTGATTTCCATCCAAGATGAATATTACAAGTCTGATTTCTATCCAAGATGAATATTACCAGTCTGATTTCCATCCATTATGAATATTACCAGTCTGATTTCAATCCAAGATGAACAATACCAGTCTGATTTTCATCCAAGATGAATATTACCAGTCTTGATTTCCATCCAGGATGAATATTACCAATCTGATTTTTCATGCATGATGAATATTACCAGTCTGAGTCTGATTTTGATTTTTATTGAGAAACTGGCACCAAATGCTTGAAAATGATCAGGTACCAGTGTACTAGGACAGATGTATTCAGGCAAGAAAACCAAGAAAAAACAGGCTTTTAAAATCTGCTATGCCAACATGCAGTCTGTCATTTTTATCATGAGGTTAGGGATTATCTTTGAATGGCCAGTAGAAACTGATTAACCTCTATGATCCCATGATACCCTGTTCACTATTGCGCTTGGAATTACTTAATTTTAATTCTATTTCTGAATTTAAATTGGGTGCATGGTATTTGACAGTAGTTTTCTGACTCTTTTTTTAATTTCTTTTGCTATTGTAAAGCAGATATGGGTCCTAAATGCTGTATGCTTGTGTACTTTGACTGTCTCCAGCCATCTTCCATTGTATTAGTTGGATATGGTCTGATAGCACTTTCGGGCAGTGTTCATCATCTTGAAAGATGCCCCTCGAGGAATACACAGTATTCTTTCACAAGATGGATGAGTTTATTTAGTAGAAGAACGTCCATCAATATGTGTATTTTCTGGCAGATTAAAAAAAACAAAACAATAACCAGTCCATCTGGGGCCTATATGCAGCAAAGATCAATGCAGTGATGATAGCTGTATCACCCTTGATTCTTTTGATGTGTAATATCTGAAATTAAATATGATCTTCCTAGCTTGGATTGAAAACCAAAGCTGTCAATAGCATAATGAGAAATCTATAACTAGGTTTGTAACCTTTGTGAAAAGATAGATGAAAATCTGTGATAATTTGATTCAGCCTTTTTGAAAGAAATACAAAATATGTAGATTGTGGTGCATCACAACTGATATTGAATCAGAAATACTTCAGTGTAGATGCAGTCTTATTAAAACGAATAAAGCTGTCTATTGTACTCATGATCTAAAACCAAAATCTTGAAGTCACAAGTTTAAGAGGAGGTATGTACATAGGCAGATCAGAGTCACTGCTTATAATAAAACAAGTGTCCCTTTGAAAAAGGCTTTGATTGTGATCAGATAGCTGTTTTAGATACTGTCTTCTGCTTGACCTTTCCAGTAATCCATTGAAATGGCAAAATTATGAGGGATGAAGTTTGTTAAACCCAAGGTCTCTTGATGCGAAATCTTGACAATGAAACCCACTAAAACATGATCCAGATTCAGTCTCCATTGTAGTTTAATAGCTATAGTGAATTATGTAGATACAGATATGAACAGAAACAAAAGAAACAGTAGAATCTAACATGAAATTACATCTGTAACACATACAGGTACAGTAGTACATAATAATCCATCATGATTCACATGAGTACAAATATTGGTATCCAAGTGTCTTAACTTAGGATGCAGCCTAAATCTGATTAAAATAGTCTAAGACCCAGAGATCCAGGTAAAAATTGTAACCTGGATTATAAAAAATGCAGCCTTTTCTCCAGCTTCAAGAAAGGGGGCTGTTACCACTCATGGGTGGAATTTACAGGGACATCCTGACATACTGCTTCTTACATCATGACAATAATGAATATGTTGAATTCCTTGACAATCCCGTATTAATTTCATAATAGTATTTTTCTTTCATGCTAAATTATTGTCAGCTTTTATTATATTCTTATTCAAGTTAAGAATATCTTCATATATGAATTGAAATAACTTCGTGGCTACACATGACTCCGTCATAGATTGTTTCTTTCAAATTGCTACAGAGTTAAAAATCACGTATTTTATTTTAGTCATTTTATAATCATTTTGGGTCATTTTTGAGTTAACCTTTTCATTTGGGGATTGTTAGTGGTATTTTCATATGCGGTCTTTATGCTTGAATGGTCAGTTATCACTTCCAGTACCAGTATCAAATGCTGAGGCAATGCCTCCATTGTTATCACCATTACCATAATTTCAGTTCATTCATTTTCTGCAGCCACTAAATACATACCAAGTATCACCATAAACTGCCACACTGCAGACATCATAGCAGTATGACTGAAAAATTGTTAAAGCTACATTAAAAATCCAAATCACACACACAAATACAAATACAAAGTGCATTTATATCAGACCATCAGTCATCATCACCTTCACTGACCTTAGTGATCAGCATGACTATAGTCATCATCACTTTCATTGACCTTAGTGATCACACACACAAATACACATACAAAGTGCATTTATATCAGACCATCAGTCATCATCACCTTCACTGACCTTAGTGATCAGCATGACTATAGTCATCATCACTTTCATTGACCTTAGTGATCAGCATGACTTACATCATCGCATTAAGTGACCTTAGTGATCAGCATGACTTACATCATTATCACCTTCATTGACCTTAGTGATCAGCATGACTTGAGTCATTATCACCTTCATTGACTTTAGTGATCAGCATGTCATCATAACCTTCATTTACCTTAGTGATCAGTATGACATAAGTCATCATCACCTTCATTGACCTTAGTGATCAACATGATATAAGTCATCATCACCTTCATTGACCTCAGTGATCATCATGACAAAGTTTGCAATTCTTTAACTCCTTAAAGTTCATTCACTCAGAGCTCATTTAAAACATGAGGTAATCTTGATTAATCATAACTTTGTCACATGGTCCAAGTTGATGACTACAAGGACTTGCCTAATAGTTGGCACACAGAGCACAAGTTTGTAAACAAAATGGACTCTTATTTTTTATGTGTCTTTTATGACATATTACAAATGTCTGCATGTGCCCTTTTAAATTTTACTGTGCTAGAAGGTGCATCCTGGAGAAAATACTAAAAATGCTAAGCTGCAACTGATGCAAATTTCATTGGCTTAAACTGATGCACTTGATTATTGTTACTAACAATAGACTGGCAATACCTGTCATGACAGACCCACAACAATGACATGTTAATTTAAAGTGTCATTGGAATACAAACTAGCATGTAAGCTGCAGGTTGAATAGCTATTAAGCTAGCGACTGAACTGAAACCCAAGTTTTGATTGCATTCTAAAAAATAGTCTAGAATACCTGTCTGTTGGCAAGTTAATGAAAATAACAGATGATTCCACTGGAAAGTCACATAACCAAGTACTTGATTAT
Organism: Megalonaias nervosa; assembly: GCA_016617855.1. Taxonomy (NCBI): domain Eukaryota; kingdom Metazoa; phylum Mollusca; class Bivalvia; order Unionida; family Unionidae; genus Megalonaias; species Megalonaias nervosa. Next base: position 33,885 of record JAECUM010033442.1, read on the forward strand.
GAATTTCCATAATAAAGTATCAGCAATTAAAGTTTTCTTTTTCTATTTTGTAACTGCCTGACTTTCATGGACAAGGTCATCCAAGGAAGTAAAATATGTGAATAATATCTTCAGATAATATATATATATAAAGATCCCCAATCATTGTTATCAACTGTCAAGTCACTTAGAACATAGTTTTCCATGGCACTGTGAACTGTGATGTGTATTATATTCGAAACAAATATCTTAATCTTGATTAGTGTTATTTTCATCTGCTCTTTGAAAAAGTGTATCTGGGTCTGTCTAGGCTTAGAGAGAGGGTAGATGTTAGAAGTCTTATGTATTTAGCCACTATGTGACTTGCCTGCCTTCGCAGGTGAAGCTGTCAAGATGTGAGGTCTTGCCTGGCTAGCACTACTTTGGATCTTCATTATCTTGATTGGTGTTATTGTCTTCTGCAATTTGATGAAGTGTATTTGGGTCTGCTAAGGGAGAGGGAGGTGTTAAGTATAAGGCACTATGTAGCTTTTGCCTACTTGAGCAAGTGAGTTGTAATGAATTATGGCCTTGCTTGGCAGGTACTGCTGGGAGTGTAGGTTATAGGCCAAGCTGAGGATGGCTGTGGTGACACATTACTGATTTTAGATCTATTGTTTTCACACAGTTCAGGAATCCATTTTATGTCCAAGCCTAACATCCACTGCCCAGAATTAAAATGGTATTGGTTGATAAAAATACATGCAGCATTATTTTTTTACCTTTGGCTTGTCTCAATGATCGCAACAAGTCACCAAGTTCATTATTCAGTCCAGGAGATACCTACTTCTAAGGTCTTTGGTGCCAAGTGGAGAATCTTGGGGATTGATGCATTCGGAAATCCTTCTATGAGTGCAGTGGCTGATTTTCTCTTCCCTTTTGAATAGAAACAATGTTTGGTTTTGAGTATGTGGGGCAGCCAAATCCAACACACTAAATTTTTTATTGGCTGGGGCCTTGACAAACTCTCACTTCACAGACCTGTTCAGGTATTTTGAGCTGTCAAGATCAGTGTCTTGCTCGTGAATCTTGCAGCTTGTAGTGTTTAACTAAATGCTGTATGAACCATTTGGTAAAGCTTCCTTTAAGAATCTTGCCCTCAAACCTGTTTTCTTTTTCTCATTAGAGTCTCTGTGGCAAAAAAACAAGCTTCCTTGCTTCTCCCTCAGGCTGTATAAAGTTCAGTAGAATTATGAGTTGGCTTCTCTTCTTTGCCATGTTTTAGCAAACACCAACTTCCATCAGTTGCTTCACTTCCAATTGAGATCCTCCCATCTCAGTCGTATCCTTGCCGAGGATGATCCAGTTATTATACTTTTATGTCCACTTTGAGCTTTATGCTTTTAATTGGCAGAAGAAGAAAGGGTGTTTGGCTGATCTTTCAGCTTCCTTTATGTGATGTGGATTGCATTTCCCTCAGGTCCTTAGAAGGACCTTTTATTTATGAAATTAAGCTCATGAGGTTTGAGCCATTGTGACCTCAAGGTCCTGTCCTGGAAGATGTGATGAAAGTTGCATTTTGGTGATTTCACACTACTTTCTCCTCAAAGCTCAAGAGACCCATGTGGATACCATCTGATTATAGTCTTCAGGCAAGTTGTGTGATCATCACCCCACCACCACCACCACCACCAAACTGAGATATTCAGTTATGCAATAGCAACAGGTTTTGTATTACAGATATTATAATGTAGGTTTTTTATGTGTAAAAGTAATTTTAATGATGTAATACTTATTTGCCGCTATTAGCAGATTCTCTGCTCCTGCCCAGCACTGATGTCCCACTAACTTAGGTTGTGTCTTATAAAGAATGATGGACAGTGTGCATAAGCATTGTATTTATGGGGTGTTCCTGGAATAATCTCATGTTCTAGATGTCATCTGGTTCACATTAATGGAATTAATTAATCTCATCATGACAAAATTGGTAGATCTTGCATTGTCCAATACCATTACCACACACATACATACACTCACATAATCACAACCACACAGTCAGTAATGAAGAAAAAACAGAAACAAAAATGTTTCAGTCTCTAAAATCCATTGGACAGTGGAATATTTTTTTGAATTAGATAAAGTCTTTGCTGTGATCAATAGTTCAGATGGGGAGAGTGTGATATGAAGGTAATGCAAATATCATTTGTGTTTATTTTTGTACTCATTAGAAACTGGATTGTACTGTTTTTCAAACAGCCTCAGGATACCGAAAATAGTGGTTTTCTAAACATGACTGTTGGGGTTGTCAGAGTTAAAAATTGTGTTGTTCACATGACACATCGTGTTATGACAGGTCTAATATATATATATATATATATACACAGAGGGAGAGGGAGAGAGCACACTTATGTGCTAGAGTCCAACACCTTAACCCCAGAGCCCCAGTGGCTCTGCTTTACAGTCTTTGATTCTTACATGATAAAATCATTTTCTTGAATAGACATATCCTTCTTTTAACTCATTCACGTTTGAAGGTTTCCTTGTTTGAATTTTTTTATTTTGATAGTTGAGAAGAAATTTGTCTTGACTGTGTGTTTTTTTTTTTAAATTTACTGAAGTAAAGAGTTTGTTGTGTTTATCTTTTCTTTTGCCTTTATATTTTGGTATTAACTAAACAATATAATGGCAAACTGCCAAGTAGGTTAAAGTAAATCTTTGAATCATTAAGTTCAAAATATTATCATATACATACCCAATAATAATTCATTAATTTCTAAATATTACCATATGCATACCTAATAATAATTCATAAAGTTCTAAATATTACCATATGCATACCCAATAATAATTCAGGTCCAACTGCAAACAACATAGACCCTTTTCTTCCATCACATAGTGTGCCAGCAAATTAGGGTCTGTGTTTGCACTACTGATTGTTCATAACAGACTGCATAAACCAAGATCTGCCAGTGCATTATGTGATGGCAGATATGGATCTTTGCAGTTGAAATTAAGTTATAAAGCAAATACATACTGTAGCTAAGTAAGTGTTGATGGATTCGAGTCAGTTTTTCTCACTCATGGTAAAAAAAGAAATGTACAGTGACCAGAAAGGGTTCCCTCCCCCAAAAAACATATTAGATAATTAGCCAATTTTAAACCCAGTCTCAGATCATTTGTACTATATGAGGCAGGAAATGGCCTCCAGTTTTATGTACACTTGAAAATTAATTACTAATACAAACAAGGATGATTTATTTTGTTTGATAAATGCTTGAATAAATATGCTGGGTACCAAATAATCCTTGTTTGACAAACTTGTTTTTGCAACCACCTGCATTTACAACATGAGTATAAAGATAAACTATAGTAGGCCTGTTGTTACATAAATAACATTTGTTTTACTTGTTGTTTTATAAATCACATTTTTCTACTTGTAAATGAAGACAAACTGTTCCTAACAGCAAGTTCTAGCTGGTCACATGTTTAATTGTTCATGGGTAAGACCTTATTTCATAAAAATGGTACAGAGCACATGCAAATCTACACTGATAAGCTATTAAAATATAACCTTTGAAAATGTTTGCTGTATATTTAGGAATTGTTAACTGTCACACAAATAAGCTGGTAATGATTTTACCATAAAGGTCAGAGTTAATTACCTTGTACAGATTAATTAGAATCATCAATCAGTTTTCATTAGCTCCTCTTGCACTCTTGTAATCCAGGTACACCTATTATGGTATTATCGATGACCACCTGAACAAGAGAAACAATTATCTTGGTAATTTCTTGGCTAAAACTTTGCCATGCCTGAGGTTATTTGAGTGTATTTAGGAGATGGTATATCAGAATAGGATGGGGTCAGCTTTACCAGTTTCTTTATGGAAAGATAAGACATAGGTTCAGTTCCTTCCTCCAGGGTGTTATTTTAGGAAAAAATATAATAAACATGTCAGATAGGCAGTCTTAATATTTAGATTTCCAGCTGATTGGTGATGGGTACAAACATTCTTGTCAGATAGACTGTACTTTGATGTTTACTCCCAGACCCAAGTGCAAGACATTTCAGCTGGATGTTTTAAACTTCTTTCTGTGGTGATGTTAGCATGCCCTCTTCATTCTTATCAGAAAATAGGAGAAATATAACATAGAGAACTGGTAGGGAATAAAAACCACATGGGCTGTTTTTATTTAAAAATTAATGATTTTACAGCTGACATAAAGAAGAACTCATGTTTTTGCAAACTCAAGTCAGCTGGGGGTTAAAATAGGTTTTAGTTGGGGGAGGTCAACAATTTATTGTGGATGCAAGATTAAGGGTCAAAACTAACTGCAGTCAGTGTAAACCTGTACTGAGCTTCATCTCTTGGAGTTAACCAAAGTAATCTTTAGACTGGTGGAAACTGAGTACAGATTTATATATAAATACAACCAGTTCCAAATTCTGGATAGAATCTTGCGATATTGTGCAATGAACTGTTTTCAGATATTGGAATTTATGTGCCACTTGAATACAGTTATTGCTTCACACATTCAGGACAATGTTGGAGGAGCAACCAGCAAATAGAGGTAAAGAATGGAATGGGCAACAAGGTGTAATATCATGGTACCCAAAATTCAGCCATCAACAGTGATGTGTATGTATATGTATGTGTATTGTAGATATCTGATATTTAGTTGTCAGAATAAGAAAAATCTTAAAAGTGCCCAATTGATGATATTATGGACACTTATTGAATTATGGGAAGGGACAGTTATATCTTGCATACTCTCACATTATGACAGTAGACACAATTACATAGACCTGAATCCATATCTTATTTCTTATTTTATGTCTTATTGTTAATTAAATTATATTATTACTTAATATGCATTTCCATGAATATTTATCAATATTTATCAAAAGTAAACTGGATATTCATTTAAAAGCTCACCAATTTTGTACAGGTTGTAAACTAAGCTGTTGGTATGTGTAAATCCTGCAGCCTTATCACAGTGTTACTGATAAATATGTTGACTGAAATAATTTTTAAATTAGGATTGTTTTCAGATTTCAGGTTTATCCATTTTTGAAACATTGAGAATAATTATTGCATATTGAAGTGAGGAAATCCTTTCTGATGAGGTCTGATTTATATACACAGAGAATTCCATCAGAACTGAGAAAACCTTGGGATCCATTTTTTGTGGTTTTAAGAGGTTTTCAGTTTACTGATGGTTTCACACATATGAAAAAAATATCTTTCTAGGTGCTTATGTGACAAGAGATAGATAATCTAATTATGACAGAGAATCATTGTCACTATAAGAGTACATAAATTAAGTAATTTTTAAAAAGAATGTTTAATGAAACAGTTAACTGGACAACATACAGTACATTCCATCCAAAAATCACATCCTGTGACATGAATAAGTACAGTTGTTTTGTATAGAAATACAGTCCTGGTCACTTGCAGCATTTGAGGAATGAGATACTTTTATAACTTTGTGACAAGTCCATTAGAATTATGAATGATATTCCATGCTGTTTAAATTCTCCATATAATTCATAGTGTTCACATTTCAAGAGACTGGCTTGAGGAAGGCTTGGAGAATTATCTGATTTTCCTTACATCTTTAGTTAATGTCACTTGCGTTAATAACTCCATTTTTTGTGTGCAGTTGCCAAATAATGTTCATCCATGGCAATCACAAGATTGTTAGTTTCTGTATAAAATCTAAAACCTCAGGGCATGTCATGTCACTGCAAGGGGGTACAGAACATATCTTCTCAGCATCATATTTAATGCTTTCATCATCTGCCTGATTGCTTTCGCAAAAGTGCATTATAAGATCACTCTGGAATTATGCACAACATGAACATCACTGTAAAAATTATATAGGTGCTCAGAGTTGTAAGTCATGAGCCAGTCAAGCCAAGTGAATATTGTCTTCATTTCCATTCTCATTGATCTTCTCTTTTTGCACATTAATAAGGAAGCCGGCAACTTCCGAGCACTTCTTGATTGTATCAGATGTCGTCTCTAACCAGGTTTTTGAAAAACCAGTGGATAATATCCAACAGACTGATTTATTGAATCAGATAAACATAATATTTCTTAAATGACTTTCTACAAACATTTAATTATTAATAATTAGCCTTAAAAGCTGGCTCTCTTTTGGTGCAAAGATTTCAAATTAGCCTACTGTCAGTACTTATCCCTGTTGGCATGTGTGTCAAGTATTTTTTTAACCTTGTGTGCCCTTGGAACATTTTCCAGATCTTTGTCTCAGTGATAAGCCTACTACAGTACTTGCTAACCATAGTTAATCTGTTCCAGGATATGCCAGGAATTTAGCAGCTAAAATACATTTCCATCTTTGAAGTGAATTTCATGGGGTTTTTTGGAGGGGGTAGGGTAAGGGTAAAATTTATATTTGGGGTCAAATTTGTTTCAGTTTGTGGAGTTGAGAAGTTTTGCTTTACCAAGATTACAAAGGATGATATTAAAGAAGAATAAAATCACAAGTCCTTAGGGGATTCCAGGATAATGAGGGTTCAGTTTTGAGGGTTTCACTGTGTGTGTGTGTGTGTGTGTGTGTCATTATATTGCCATACATTACAACAATTCCAGATACATGACCAAAAGTATTGCATTGGTCTATCAAATGCATGACAATATAGGTTGAAAGGAATCAGTATGAAGTTTAGTATTATATCTTGATTTCCTTATTAAAACATTTTTATTTGACAAATTAAATGCACAGGTAAAAACATATACATATTTAATTTGCATTAACTTAAATTATTACTTTATGTTTGACTAGCAATTTGCTTTTTCACACACCCACCCCTACCCTTCTGTTACACATGCAACATTCATCAAATTTTCAATAATTCTTTGCTATTCCATGGTTCAGTTAATAATATTGTTGGCAGTTATGGACCCCATCTAGCATTTTATAACAATGGAGAGCTGTATATGATCCTTGTATAGAGTATTCATAGCATATTACAGTATTTATTACATGTTTTTGATCTGCTCCAGGTATCAGCACTGTGAGAAAACTTAATTTTGGGGCATTTTCTTTGAATTAAATTGGGCACAGTGATTGGTTATTTATGGGGTTAATATCATTTTCTCATTTTTGCATTTGACCAGGATGGTTGGTAACAGAAACATGATGTGCAGCTGAGGAGCATGTGCCATTTTGTATTCAGTGATGGTCCGGGTTAGGCTGCCTATGACAAATCTTTGGGGATAGAGTCAGTCAAATGTGGCCTAGTTTGTACACTTGTCTGTTAAATGCAAAACTGTACAGACTGTTCTTACTTGCATTCCATTTTTCTGTTGTCATTTCTTTTAAATGTGAAATTCACAAAATTGGTATTTACCCCCAAACTATATACCAGCTATAGTCATAAAAGTTTCTTGAGTGTTTTGATGCTTTCTCAATAATGTTGTAGCAAAAGCATAAACTTTGCAAAGTTTATATGATCAATATATTAATTTTTATAAAGGCTGCCCTGGTAGTAGTCGGTCACTTTGCCTTCAATGTATCTGTCTGTCTGACTGTCTATCCATCTACACTAATAGATTAACATCTGTGTTGAAGGTTACATTAACTTAAGTTTTAAAGTTTTAAAAGCTTGATAAAGGAGTCATATAGTTATTACCATTTCCATCTGTCTGTATGTCTGTCCATCCAATATAATAATTATAATTATGAATAGCAATGCAACCCATGCACATAGATGCTGTTTGGTAGGTAAATTGTCTATTACATGTAGGTGTGCTTTTTGAAGGTTTTGTCTGTTCAGATCAGATATTTACATAGCTGTTGTCTGTTTTCCATCATTCAGTATTACATTCCACTACAATATCCTTGTAACTACCATAGCTTTGGAACCATTCAACATATTCTCTTATAATTTGGTGTTTACATTATCTCATAGACCTAAAAGTGCATTGTATGGGCTTTGTCTTGTCAACTCAGTTTTCAATAGAGTTATGGCCTTCGACAACTAAATAATATCTTCACATGAAATGTTGCTTGTAACCTGCATAGCTCAGCAACCATTACACATAATTGCAAGTCATTTGATTGATATATTGCCTATTGTATGTAGATGTAACTTTTAATTTTTTTTTTTGAGGCCCAATTTTAGAGTTGTTGACCTTTTCCCATCAATATTACATCTCCACAACAGTGGATCCTTGTAACCAGTATAGCTTAGAAACCATTCTGCAAATTCTGATGCAGTTTGGTGTATGCATTGTCTCATTTGTAATAGAGTTATTGCCCTTGCCAGTTAACTGTATTTTAACATGGGATGTTGTTGTAACCAACATAACTTTGCAACCATTACACATAATTGGATGCCTTTGGTTGGTGAATCACTTATTATAATTCGATATATCTTTTAAAGGTTTCGTCTTTTCAAGTCCACTTTTGGCAGAGTTATTGCCCTTATTCCACCATTGTTATGATACATTTTTTTAAGGGTTTCATCTTTTCAGATCCACTTTTGGCAGAGTTATTGCCCTAATTCCACCATTGTTACATCTCCACTGCTGCAGGTCCTCATAACCAGCAAGCTCTGGAACCATTTAATATATTCAGATGCTATTTGGTTTGTGCGTTGTCTGATAAACCTTGACATGCCTGTAAGGATTTTGTCTTATCATCTCCCTTTTGGATAGAGTTACATCCCTTGATAGTAAGCTTCATATCTTCATATGTGTGACTTCAGATTTCAGGTGTTCCACATTATCATGTAGAAGAGTTATTGCCCTTGATTTCCTGTATTTCTTTTTTGCATGACAACTGAAACTGTCATGCACCTTTCTATTGACGAGACTTTGAGTTGGATTTCCATATCATAATCAGAAGAGTTGTGGCTCCTGAATGCTTATCTTCTCCCAACTTTGGTTTTCAAAAAGGTCCTGCCAAGCCCTCTGTGATTACTACTAGGGCATCTCTTATTAAGATAAATGCACCTGAAAGAGCCTAGCTCAGTGATTAAGAATTCATTCTTGCTTCTTTTCACTTTTTTGTGTATGTTAAGCATGGAAATGGTGAAGTTTCTGTGGTAGAAGACTTCATCCTTTTATTTTTACAGTTCAAAACAGTATTGTTTATCTTGAGAATATATGCTCCATCGCTATGGTAAAGAATAGGAAATAACTTTTAAAAGTAATGAACTGATAATTATTATTCTACCATCTTGCAGCCAGATACATAAAGACAGGTCTAACCATACTATACTTCAGGCAGATAGGGTATATATTTTTAATCCAATTGTCTAGAAATAATGTTTCTATCATCATTGCAGACAAAAAACATAAATACTGGACTAACCTCACTACAGATCTCAGTGATAAATGTATTTTCAGATGAATTTGGAAGATTTATTTGTGGTTTGCTAACTAGCCTGATGATAGGATTTTTTCCCAGTGGATTCCTTAATTACCATCTTCTGCAATCTTTATCTCCACAGGTTTCAATTATATTGACCTTCTTGCCCATAAAATTGAATAATTGAGGAAGTTGTTCAGCCATTGACCACCTGGAAGCTGTCACTAAAGTAGTGCTTTCTCAACAAATTGCACACTGCCAGATAGAAACAAAAACAGTTTTTTTTATTATTTCTAAATGCTGCCAAGCAAATGTGTAGCCATAAAAGTTATGCACAGTGCCATTTCCCCAAGTTTTTCTTCCCACACAACCAGCTATTGGTGATAATTGGTTGCCTTTCAGTGCTTAAACCAGCTATTGGTGATAATTGGTTGCCTTTCAGTGCTTAACAAGCTATTGGTGATAACTGGTTGCCTTTCAGTGCTTAAGCCAGCTATTGGTGATAATTGGTTGCCTTTCAGTGCTGAAACCAGCTATTGGTGATAATTGGTTGCCTTTCAGTGCTTAACAAGCTATTGGTGATAATTGGTTGCCTTTCAGTGCGTAAACCAGATATTTATTATTCAGAGCAAACCAGGTCAAGGAAATGAACATACCAAATAAAAACAGTTACTGGCCTTTTGTTTCTATTCATTTAGCTGTTGGAAGTTAGTTCTGATGCATTTAAGCACATTTGTTGTTTATATTTTCATATTGCTTTTCCACAGCACAATAGTCAGGTTCATTGTGAACAGGTTTCAAATTTATTTTATGTTTAATGGCACATCAGCATTTCTATATAGTGCTCAGGCTATGGGAGTAGAGTGCCTTGTATAGAAGCCAACCCAGGCTGATCTGGACAGGATTCAAACCTAAAACCTTTGGTATATAAATCTGACATGCTAACTACTCAACCAACAAGGCTCTTGAGCAGTTAAAACCCATTATTCCTTATTCTTCTTGGCTAGAATTTACATATTACATCACATGAAAGGTGATATTATGCTTGGAATTTACATATTACATGAGAGGTGATATTGTGCCTGGAATTTGCATATTACATTACATGAAAGGTTATATTGTGCCTGGAATGTACATACTACATTACATGAAAGGTGATATTGTGCCTGGAATCTGCATATTACATTACATGAAAAATGATATTGTGCCTGGGATTTACATATTACATTATATGAAAGGTGATATTGTGCCTGGAATTTACATATTGCATTACATGAAAGGTGATATTATGCAAAGACAGTTGGAGTCTTGATTAAGAAAACACTGGCTGATGCAGTTTGGTCTGGACAGGAATTGAATTTGCACCATTCATGTCATGAGTCTGGCACTCTAATCACTTAGCAACCATGGCTGCTTTGATATCACAGTAAATACAGAAGACAATTCCATGATATTTCAGATGAACTTATCTAATTTCTGATGGCCTGATTCTGTTGTCATTTAGTCAGTATTTCAGATGGCCTGATTCTATTGTCAGTTAGTCAGCATTTCTGATGGCCTGATTCTATTGTCATTTAGTCAGTATTTCTGATTCTATTGTCATTTAGTCAGTATTTCTGATGGCCTGATTCTGTTGTCAGTTAGGTAATATTTAGATGGCCTGGTTGTATAGTCAGTTGGGCATTATACAGATGGCTTGATTCCATTGTCAGTTAGGTGGTATTTCAGATGTTTTCATATATTTTGAACTCATTCAACTTTGACCATTTTATTTGCTGCAGTGTGGGCAAAATACTTTACAAACACCAATCATTTTGTTGTTGTTATTGATGAAAAGTCTATACAGTGTGTTCTGGGTCCAGCTTTAATAAATGTTGAGGAATTTAATATAATCCAGAGGACAGGTTCTTGCCACATACTAGGTTTTGCCCTAGTGCTAATATTTAGCAAACAGATGCAAATTTTTGCTTATTATGCATATCTTTAAAAGTACATTGTAATATGATCTTAAAAAGGTAAGTATAATTAGTAAAACTTCTCATCTCTTGTGTAATATGTGCACTATGGTGCCAGTTGGTACACAGATAGAATGGACCTCAACCAGAGCTTTTCTTGATAAGTAAGCAGATTTATTCCCCTTGTGGGTGGCCAGTCTACTCTGGTTTTTCACTGTCTGATTTACTTGTTGTACTGGCTGTGGATATCTTCAGTGATCAGTCCAGTGGACCAGCTGTTATAAAGTTGTTGGGTCTGGACTTATTATCAAAGATATCGTTTGTAAATATTTTGAGAAAAATGTTTTTAAAATGGGGTGGGATTATCATTGGATAAATACTCTGGTCTTTAATGGGAATTATACAGGCTACCACACTTGTATACAGAAACATTTACCAAGGATACATTTGCTTTCTTATCAGTGGATTAGAATGAGGATGAAGAGGAGGAGGGAGGGAGTATTTAGGTCAGTGGATTAGAATGAGGATGGAGAGGGGGAGGGAGAACTTAGGTCAGTGGATTATAATGAGGATGGAAATGGGGGGGAGTACTTAGGTCAGTGGATTAGAATGAGGATGGAGAGGGAGAGGGAGTATTTAGATCAGTGGATTAGAATGAGGATGGAGAGGGGGAGGGACTACATGTACTTAGGTCAATGGATTAAAATGAGGATGGAGAGGGGGAGGGAGTATTTAGGTCAATGGATTAGAATGAGGATGGAGAGGGGGAGGGAGTACTTAGGTCAGTGGATTAGAATGAGGATGGAAATGGGGAGGGAGTACTTAGGTCAAGGGATTAGAATGAGGATGGAGAGGGGGAGGGAGTACTTAGGTTACAGAATTCACTTGGGTTGAATTTAAGAGATCTACTGTAACAGAAGTATCCCCTTTGTTCATTTCAGCAAACTCTATTACATATAAGGTGTCATACATGTAAATTTGATTAAAATCAAGATCTAATTAAAATAAAAAAAACAAGTATGTCTAACAGACACTGGTATGAGGTCATATTCTGTGGACCTTGTGATTCACCAACTGAATCACAACTTTCAGACATTTCTAAAAGTGAAAAATGTTATGCAGAATTTATCATTATTAATGATAACCCTCATTACCATGAAATGCAATGCTTTATCTGATAGACTACTCAAAATACATACATATATGAAGATGACATATGGCACAATGTGAAACTAATGGCTTCCGACATGTTATTTAATAACTGTTGGCAGGCTCATTACTTCTGTGTGCCAGTCTAGTAATTAAATTTAATTTTTTTTACATATGTCTAAGTTTAGAAGCAGCATACATGGTAGACATTTAATATAAGCTTTGTCACTGGATAATTAATACTGGATGAGTCAACGTTTCTTATGTTGCAAATTAATAAGTACTTGTTTATTTATTCTGCAATAAGAAACACAGTTTTCCATTCAAATCTCAAAGAATACTTATCATTTTCGCTTGTGTTACCATGTTAACAGCTTTCATAAACAGTTTTTGTTTCATTATTATTAAGCTACACATTGACCCAGTTGATCCACTGTATATAACTCACAAGTCAGTCTAAATGCAGACTGCATCGACCCAGGTCTGCTACCATCTAATGTGCCGGCAGATCTGGGTCTTTGCAGTTTGTTACGAGTAATCAGTAGAACAAACAAAATAGACCCTGATTTGCTAGCATATTATCCAATGGCAGATTAGGGTCTTTGTTGTTCGCAGTTCAGTTTGACTTACAAGTGAGTAAATATGGTTCTTATTGGCAGAATCTACCTACGTTTTTAATATTCATTTCTTTTATTATTGATTTTCTTTGAAGAATCATGAAACTGTCCGGTTTTGTTGTTTTTAAAAAGCCAAAAGTGTTTTTCGCAAACTTTATAATAAGTTATATATAAGTTAATAATTGCACAGTGGTCTCATATAAACAGAACAATCTTTGGGAATATCTAAAACCAGATGTGATATAGAGGTAACTGTTACATGCAGGTTAATTTTAATGAAATATATTACATTGTGTCCTGGAAAATGTGACTGTCTTATAAAGGTGGCTGTCTGTTAGGGTTACTATTAAATAAAGGTGGCTATCTGTTAGGGTGACTAATGTAGCAGGTTAGACATTATGAGTACATGTTACCTTATACAGCGGTTGGTTCAGCATCAGAACTACCTTTCACCTCAGAAATAACCTATGTTATATGAGGGACCCCACTATACCGACAGAATTTATAAAGAGGGACTAATGCATTGATCTCCTCTTTTTCAGATAATGGTATAATAAGCAAATTCCTGACACTTGGTGTGACAGCTGCAGTTGCTATCATAGTCGGTAGCATTATCGTGATAATTGTTTGCATCATAGCTATAGTGTGCTGCTGCAAACGATCTACATGTAGAAATTCATCCAGTGATCCTGGGGGAAACACCACTACCACAACCTCCACTAGTATCTCTAATGGTGCTCCAGGGTTCAACCAAGGTAAACAGGAAACAGTGCATGTTGCAGGTATAGTTTCTTTTGTTGATTTCATTTATCCCTGTATTGTCTGATTTTTCATACACTTTGCATTAATCTGTTTTGAGCCTTTGAATGCTAATTACTGGTAAAGTTATAATTTTCACATATTTTTTTAGTAGAAAAATTTGTGGACTTTTGATAGAAAAAAAAGATTTGTTTTCTGCTGAACATTTAAGAAGGAAATGTAATGAATTGTGTATATGAAAATTAGGGCATAAAAAATTGACAATACAGTAATTTTGTTATGTTTATCAATAGAGTACACCCTCACTGTAATGCTGTCCATGCAAGCCACAGAATATACCACCCTATGATGAAACCATGTTATAATGAAGTACATTATACATATTATCTGTGTATATTATCTTGAAACCACTTAATGAAATGGGATCCGTCATACTTGCCTGATAACAGAGAACTTTATTATAATGAAGTGTATTATAGTGAGGGAACACTTTGCATGGATTTCAGAAACTTTACATTTGCATGGTATGCAAGTGTATGTTAATGAATATTATTTTCTCTACTGAAGAGTTTTGCCTGTTTTGCAGTGACTAAATGAGAATCTTGCAATGATACCCTAAAATCTCAAAAGTTTTGTACCTATTTCTTAAAGTTGAAATTGACTTGAATAATAAGACTCTTAAAAATAAGACATCCATTTCGGTGTGCCTTTATTATATGGCATGTACTAGCGTACAAGTTGAATCTCGCTGCAAATGGCATAGATCCATATTGCCATTGCATAATGCACTGATAGAACCAAGTCTGTTATGATTAATCAGTAGAACAAACAACATAGACCCTGATTTGCTACAGCATGATGCAATGATAGATCAGGATTTATGTCGTTTGCAGTTAGAGTCAACTTATAAGATAGTATAGATGGTATATATACAAGTAGACATCATCACTGGTTTGAACCCTGGCCAAGTGATACCATAAACTTATAAAATTAGTACTAAAAGCTGCCTGGCTCGGTGCTCAGCATTAAGAGATTAGTGTTAGGACTGGTCGGCCTGGTGTAAGGATAATGTGACTGGATGGGACATGATGCTTCATGTCAGTGGCATGATGCCTCAGTGCTAGACATCACTATAAACTGCCACACTGCAGACATCGTAGTGATATGACTAAAACATTGTTAAAGCTACATTAAAAATCCAAATCACACACACACACGTGCATTTTTTTAAATTTTGAAAAATAATATCAATTTCATGACTTATAATTTAAATTCCGATGGGAGACGCAGATTTTGGGCTTTATACAAGATATTTTGGGGGGGGTGGTTTCTAAGAGTCTAGCATCTTTATGTCCAATCAGTACAGTGTCATGCACATGAAAGGGGATAATATTATGAAATACCCTTGCTTTTTGTATAATTATTATTTCACTCAAACCAAAACAGTTTGCATTCAGAGTGACTTCATTCTCAATAACATTACTGCCAGTCTTTAAACCCCTGAAACCTGGCCACAAAATATTAAAAAAAATTGTAAAACAACTTTTTGAGGTTTTAAGATATTGCAAGTTTTAAAATAGCCCATTTGTGGTAGTCCTGTCTGGCAGCCTGGTGTATATGTTTAGTATTGCCTGTGAGTGAAATATATGCTACTTTTCCAGTGATGATGGCAACAGTATACATGGCATCATTGATATTAAGATTCATTCTTCACATTTTGGTATAATAGTACACATGGTTGAAGGTCTTGTGTCTTCACATTTTGGTATAATAGTACACATGGTTGAAGGTCTTGTGTCTTCACATTTTGGTATAATAGTACACATGGTTGAAGGTCTTGTGTCTTCACATTTTGGTATAATAGTACACATGGTTGAAGGTCTTGTGTCTTCACATTTTGGTATAATAGTACACATGGTTGAAGGTCTTGTGTCTTCACATTTTGGTATAATAGTACACATGGTTGAAGGTCTTGTGTCTTCACATTTTGGTATAATAGTACACATGGTTGAAGGTCTTGTGTCTTCACATTTTGGTATAATAGTACACATGGTTGAAGGTCTTGTGTCTTCACATTTTGGTATAATAGTACACATGGTTGAAGGTCTTGTGTCTTCACATTTTGGTATAATAGTACACATGGTTGAAGGTCTTGTGTCTTCACATTTTGGTATAATAGTACACATGGTTGAAGGTCTTGTGTCTTCACATTTTGGTATAATAGTACACATGGTTGAAGGTCTTGTGTCTTCACATTTTGGTATAATAGTACACATGGTTGAAGGTCTTGTGTCTTCACATTTTGGTATAATAGTACACATGGTTGAAGGTCTTGTGTCTTCACATTTTAGTATAATATACACATGGTTGAAGGTCTTGTGTCTTCAAATTTTAGTATAATATACACATGGTTGAAGGTCTTGTGTCTTCCAATTTTAGTATAATATACACATGGTTGAAGGTCTTGTGTCTTCCAATTTTAGTATAATATACACATGGTTGAAGGTCTTGTGTCTTCCAATTTTAGTATAATAGTACACATGGTTGAAGGTCTTGTGTCTTCCAATTTTAGTATAATATACACATGGTTGAAGGTCTTGTGTCTTCCAATTTTGGTATAAAATAGTACATATGTTTGAACGTCTTGTGTCATCAGACTTTGGTATAATAGTAAACATGGTTGTAATTATTGTGTCTTACTTTGGTATAATAGTACACATGTTTGAAGGTCTTGTGTCTTCAACTTTGGTATAATAGTAGACATGTTTGAAGGTCTTTTGTCTTCAAATTTTGGTATAATAGCAGACATGTTTGAAGGTCTTTTGTCTTCAAATTTTGGTATAATAGACATGTTTGAAGATCTTTTGTCTTTGAACTTTGGTATAATAGTACACATAATTGAAGGTCTTGTATCTTCAACTTTGGTATAATAGTAGACATGTTTGAAGGTCTTTTGTCTTCAAATTTTGGTATAATAGTAGACATGTTTGAAGGTCTTGTGTCTTCAACTTTGATATAATAGTAGACATGTTTGAAGGTCTTTTGTCTTCAAACTTTGGTATAATAGTGAACGTGTTTGAATGTCTTGTATCTTCAACTTTGGTACAATAGTAGACATGTTTGAAGGTCTTTTGTCTTGAAATTTTGGTATAATAGTAGACATGTTTGAAGGTTTTTTGTCTTCAAACTTT